>ML792661.1:14292-26033 GCA_009831015.1 Picea engelmannii | reverse complement strand
GGCAAGGGGGTCCGAAATTCACCTGAGCACCCTTGATCAAGGTGAATTAATCTCAACCGTTCGAGAGTTGCACGTTCGATTTCGAACCCCCACCCCCCCCCCCACCGCTAAAGGTAGAGAAGCAAGGGGGCTCCAGAATGAAACCTCAGCCGTAGATCTGGATGGGTGGACTGGTCATCCATATCTACTCGCTACTTACCTTAATCCGAATTCGCTCCCCGACTTAAAGCCAACATCTCGTCCTCACATCTAACGATCGTCATAGAATCTAAGATCCTTCGAAAGAATCTCGTCTGTTCATTGGGTTTATCATCATGAGAGTCCGAACTCTCAATCACGGGACTCCCATGATCCCTGGTTTCCCGATGCAGTTAATCTCTCGAAACATAACCTCTCTCCATCGGACGGTTCAGATCTATCCCGGGGTTTTCACCACGAAAAATCTCGAGCCTTCATCATCAGGATTCCCGATTCCGCGATTCCCAATTTCCCAAAATGGGTAATCTCACGACACGTGGCCTCCGTCGTTCGGACGATCTAGATCTATTTTGGGGATTTCGCCCCTATTCACTGGGGTTTTAACCCTGAGATAACTCCTGACAAATCCAACGGTTGTCGGGTTTTCCAGCCGAGATCTGACGGCTCAGAAGGTTCCTAACTAACTCGGGATTTCACGTATCGCGATCTCCACACTCCTGTCCAATTCCAAAGGGCTTTAAACCCCGTGCACACTTTCCAAATCTAATGGTCACGAGGGTTCACCTTCCCTCCCGAATAGATTCTAAA
Organism: Picea engelmannii; assembly: GCA_009831015.1. NCBI lineage: Eukaryota > Viridiplantae > Streptophyta > Pinopsida > Pinales > Pinaceae > Picea > Picea engelmannii. The sequence goes on along the minus strand of ML792661.1, from coordinate 25,247 downwards.
GCTCTTACACTTCTGGTGTAGAGTCCTCTCTCCCTGTGGACTTATACCCCACTGGTTGTGGTTTCATAACGCAGCTATACCTCCTGAGCTTAAAACTCGTCAAGTAACTCCTTGCCATTTTGGAGCAAACCAGGGTCCGAAATTGGCCTTCCAGACCCAATTTCCCTTCACATTCTCGGTCCAAAGACCGTTCCACTGGCCCATCTAGGCTCAGTGTCCAAACCTCGCTCTGATACCAAACTGTAGAACACCTTTTTTGCTACTTTGTTTTATCGCTCTGATACCAAACTGTAGCACCCCCTTTATTGGCTACCAAGGTTTAATCGCTCTTAAAAGAAAACTTATAACACCACCTTGCACATAACTCATACAGGTATTATAAATCTCATGTATTAAAAAAAATAAACACATTCTACATAGAGTATTCATATGAGTTACTGCCATAATTAACAGTTCATAGCATTTCAAACTAATTCATATACACAGCGGAAATCATGATATCATAAGCAATAGAGTCGTACAAAACATGATTAAAACATAATCAGATACTTATCTTTTAACAGTGGTAGAATCCACCAACCAAGTGCAGGCCTTCCATGAACCTCCCAGCCTTAGACCACACTGCTCATCAACTCAACAGTGGGTCACCCCCGAGCTGGGACTAAGCTCCACCCCGAGACAAGGAAATCTAGGCTAGGTTGAGGTTACAGGAAAAACAACACACAACCACAAGGAAGGGATTCTCTCCAAGGAACCTCCCACGCTCACTATCCACAGACCCTCATTCCCCACATGTATGTTCCACCCCAGGAGTATACACCTTCTCTGTCACCTGGACAGTCCTTCGGCTGCTAATCTCCCTTGCCTTGGGTTACAGGAACATGTCGGACCGAAAGTCTCCGGGCTCTATGGCAGCTACAAGGTTCCTTCCAGGAATTCTCTCCTTCCTCTGCCCACTCTCTCACCTAGAGGGAGTCTCTCACAGGCCCCAAAATCCTGTTCTTCCAACTTCAACCACCTCTCTCACCTGGAGAGAGTGTTGTACAAACTGGCCAACAAGCCACACAGGAACAAACAATACATGTCCACCACAATCCACGGGAATCCAGACACGAACACCCCAGGGCATCTCCAGACAGGTGCAACAGTATAACCAGGATTAACAGGGACGAGACACTTCTGTTTCCTCAATTTGGCAACATGGGATAGACTCATACTCTGGATTCTCAAGGATGCGTGACGAGTTATCCACGCAGGGGTTGATTCAGACTCCACGGTTTAGAACAGAGAAGGGGTGTACCAGCTTTCCAGAACAAACATAGACTCTTTCCCAAAATCAACACGGGCTTCTCATTCATGGAATGTACACACGGGTTTTCTCAGAGCCAGACACAGGCTTTCGAATCACAAGGACGCATAAAGGTTCTCTATAGGAGTCGGGTTGGTAGTACTATCCCGGGCTCCGTACGCGATCAGATGATCGTGTATAATGGGGGAGGAACCTTTCTCACAGCTCACCCTGGTCGTTTATTCGCATGCGTTAGGGTTGACACTTGTCACCCATGGAAATGCATGCGTTCCACCAGCACGCATCACCCTTGTACGTCGTCCCTTGCCAAAAGTTAGGATAAAACACAAAATGCACATGTCTTTTTGGAATAATATTAAAATATTATTCCCAGGCTTAAGCCCCCTAGGATTAGCCCCTAGGATCAACACTTAGCCCCTTTCCCACCTTCCAACCCCTAATTCCTTGCCCACTCTGTGGATGCTCAGTCCCCCTTCATTCATTCATTGTGGTCGGTCTGCACCTGGCGATGTTTACAATTTTATTAAATGTTCTACATACATACAAGGACAAAATCAGGCCCTTGGCCTCCAACCCTTAGGCTCTCTAGCCTAACAATCACATAAGCCACCAGCTTATAAAAACTTGGCTCACCAGCCTATAAAACATAATTACAATTTCTTTCAAAACATGGTTTGCAATGGGGCTCAGCCTTGGGGACACTACAGTCTTCACTCTGTCCTTTCTGTGTGGGAAATCCTTGTACAAGTGATCTTCCTTGCATACCCAACATTGGATTGGTGGTCTTCCCCTTTTTCTCAAGAAATATTCTTTCTTGAAATCCCCCTTAGCATACTGATCTTGATGATTTCTATTAGGCTCATTCCTATTGAAAGGAAGTTTGAATCCTTTCCTCCTCTGATCGAACTTCGCATTCTTCTTGTCCATCCAATATTTCTGCAAGGATTCTCTTCCCTGGCCTTGCTCATACAGGTATTTAGCCTTCTGGTAGCTTCAGTCAAGGTCTTGGGTTCATCATATTTGATCTTTTCGTTATAAAAGGCTGGCAATGCACTTAGAAATCTTTGTATTTTACTTTATCACCACCAATGAACCTAACATACTTTAACAATTCCAAGAACTTCTTCTCGTACTCTTCCATAGTCATGCTTCCCAACCTAAGTTCAAAGAACTCCTGCATTTTCTTGTCATAGAAATTCTCTGAGAGGTACTCCTTCTGGAAGTACTTCTTGAATTTCTTCCAAGTGATCCTACTTTCATTAACATGTTCCACTTGCTTTAGTTGGTCCCACCACATTGCATCTTTCCCGTGTAAATGGTAGGTGGAAATCCTAGCTTCCAGGTTTGATGAATAGTTATGCAATTGAAAATATCTCTTGAGCCCAAGAAACCATGCTTCGACATCATCTTCCCTTTCTCTTTCACCATCGAAGGGAGGTATCTTGAGCTTCCTCATCTCTCCTTGAAAACTATCTATCTCTTGTTTCCTTCTTTGGTGTCTGACAGGATACACCTCTGGACTGCTTACGGGATCTTCTAATGCATAAAAATTTCTTTCTGAGTAAGTAATTGAGTGGTGTCCATGAGGTCTGTTAGCACTTCTGGAATAACCAACTCTTCCATGATCATTCCTTCTTTCATGGCACCTGCCTTCTTCCTCTTGTTTTGAGTTTGATCCTTTCTTCGTTTGTCTCTGCAACTGATTTAAGCTATGAAACACTCGAAACTTTATATGACTTTTCTCTCTCATCAGTCTCTCGTTGTCTTCTTTCTAGATCTGTACTTCCATCTTCAGGCTTCTTACCATTTCTATTAACGTTTCCTTATCTCCTTTTCCCTTGCGTCCATTGGAATTTGTCTCTACATTACCAAATCTGGTATTCTGTCCTTCGGTCTCATTATCATGATTGGAGTCTCCCTCACCCACTTCCATTTCCTCAATACGCATCTCGAGTTGATGTGCTTAAGCCCCTTAATTCTGCAAAATGTGCAAGCGACCATTTTGTTAGAATTATGCAGATGATAAAAAAAAATTCCAAACCATTCTACAGGTCTCTTTCTTCTTTTTCTGTTCATGGATATCATATCCCCATTCTCCAAAAATAACAGTGTCCTATTATCCTTGGCCGACACAGAATCTCATCATGTGCAGGCGCTTCCTTCATACCACCTTCCCACGTGACCACGACTAGAAATCGTGACTAAATCCTTTGTTATCACCTTTCTGTCTTGAAGACAACCAATTCATCCCTTATCCCTCCTCTCAACTCCAAATTCTGTATATGACCATGACCATGACCCTTTGTTTATCTGAAAAAGTGCTTGTCCAGAGCTTCGGGACTTCGGAACTTTCAGGCATGACCGGATCAAATTTCCTCGTCCTCTTTCATAATCAATGATCAAGATCCACTTTGGGACTCTGTGCTTCGGGGGTCTCAACTTTCCCTGCTTTCTTCCTCCTGGAACGCTTTTACCCGGAGTTTGTGATCTGCGGACAAGTGTCCTCCCACAGATTAGTGGCTACGAATCGCTTCGACTCTTCGGGCTTCAGAAGTTTCAAACCTTCCTCCTGCACTTTGTCTCAGAGTGTTTTTACCTGAAGTTGATGATACTTCAACGTGTGTCTTATGGAATCAATGGTTGATACGTACTCCAGCCTTCGTACCTTCAGGATTTTTTGACCCAACACAACCTGTCACATATTTCCCCTTCAGAGTGCCTAGTCCTTGGACTACACGATTTGTCACCACGTGGCGAAATACTAGAAGTGGACACGTGTCCCAATTAGGCGGGTGACACGTGTCATGTTCTAACTGAATTTTCAATACTCCAAATGCTAAAAAATTACTGACACATGGCACACATTCCATGTGTGCATGTTATCCCAGGTGACGTCCGCAAGCCACATCACTTCGGAAATTCTGGGGTCCACATCACCTCCAGGTGACTTCATCGTGCTCCATCACTTCGGCTCTTCAGGCTTCAAGACTTTGGGATTTCTCCATGCTAGCACACTTCCAATTCTCTCGAACTCTGCATTCCCAAACTGGCCCATATGTCTCCATGTGTCCTCCTAGATTGGATGACTAATATTCACTTTGGGTCTTCCAACTTCGAAAATATCAAATTTCAAAACTTATCTGTCCCCACTAGATTTTATCCAAAACCCTGGATCTGGTGACGTGTGGATCTCAGTAGATCAATGGATGAGATCCTCTTGTATGATCTAATGGTCAAGATTTACTTCGAGTCTCCGACTCTCTAGGCTTCACGAGTCTCAAATCTCAACTGAAAACCTCTAGAATATATTCTTCCAGAGTTACTAATCTGCTGACACGTAACCTCTTAGCGATTGATGGTCAGGATCTACTTCAAACGATCCGACAATCGACATTTACTTCAGGTCTCTGGCTCTCTGGGATTAGGGAGTTTCAAATATCAACTTATCCTCGCTCTCTCTTTCCCGGAGTTCTTTCACCCGAAGCACATGATCAGATGATGCATGTCCTCCTTTGGATAGACGGTCCCCATCTACTTTGGCTATTCAGAGTTTCGATGCTCTAGCCCTAACCTATCGCATCATTGCATGCCTTTCATTTTGCGGGGGCATGTATCGGTGGTTTGGAGTAACCCTCTTTCCACCCCACAATTATCCTAATGCTGAAACGTAACCCCTTGGGGAAACCATGGTTTTGATTATGGGACTGCCTTGGGAAATTATCTCCCGTGCAACTTGGTTCCCCAAAATACCTCTCGTATGTTGATCTGACTCTCTGATGGGATCTGATGGTTGTGACCTTAACCTTTGCTTCCTTTTCATTGGACAACCCCTATTCATTTTTCCTCTGATCCAACGATCCCAGATCTCTCCTGGTCCTACAGTGGCGATCGTTCCCAAATTTTAAGGGGACAATCATGATCCTTCAAACCCCTTACACGAGACTTTGACGTTCTATCTCCCACATAGATTATGCAATGCCATTCCTCCTGAGATTTTCAACTCCACGGTCAGAATTCGATTTTGGCCCAGAGACTCTGACCAACAAACTCGACCCATACCGGCCTAGTGTTTCAACCAGAAGCTCTGATACCAAACTGGAACATACCCAACCACCCATAGGCCGGGGAATTCTACCTTCAAGCCCACCCTTGGACTTCTATCTCTTATAGATGCCTTTTAAAAATTAAGGATTCTTAAAAGGAAAGACTTTAAAGACATGCACAACAATATCCAACAAGCATGCATAGTCTAAAGATTCAATTAAATGATAATTAAATATACACAACAAAAATGCATTCATATACATGTAAATGATACCATTACAGAGAGAACTTATCTTTATGAAAGATGACACCAAATGGCTGCAGACCAAGGACATTCCACCCAACCGTAGACACTATTGTTACAAATCTCAATAACAACGTCACCTTCGAGCCAGGGCTATGAATCCACAAGTACTGTTCCAGAGTGTTACTTGGCTTCCAAAAATAGTCATCACCCAAGCTCTCATAGGCTTCCCATTTCTCACAACAATCCAAGTACCCAACACTATTCTACCTAGCCTGCACCACCTGAGAGAATGAACCTCCATCCGTCTCTACCACACAATCCCTCAGGCAATCCTTCTCCTTAATTCGGACTCCAACGCAACTGTTCCAGAATCTTGATGCTGGAACTCTCAGGACTTGTAGCTGTGAGAAATGCTAGACACAGGACAACGCATCTCAGACATGCGAGCCTCAAGTCATGACTAGATCACTCTAGCGACCACTACAACCATCTATCATGTGGCTAATTCTTAGGCAGTTCGGCTCCCTTTCCCAAGCCAAGACATGGATGACAGATGGATCAATGAACGGTTAAGTGGGTGCATGGAGGTGCATGAAGGATAGAATGGTGTGAATGTAGAAGTGAAGGAGTGAACGAGCCAACGACCAACACCCCCATTGGACCATAGGCGGGTTTAAGTAACTTCATGGGGAAATCAAGAACCTCCTGGCCTTCCCCAAGAAGGTTACATAATCGATCCCCTCCCTTAGGAAAAATGGGTAATTGACATAGGAAATAAACACTTAGCCCCTCAAGCCCCCCTCTCTTGTGCAATCATAACCCCCTATAACTCTAGTCCTTGTTCGTCTAGCAACCAACCATGTATTTTTTATTAATAATGATAAAAACATTACATGTCTTGGGCACTCTGGCCTCTGAACATTGTAATAATAGGTTATTTAAAATGGGGGTTCAAAACCTGGGGTGTTACAGGTGGGTAGGGGAGTCGCTGAAATGTTGAAAATCACTTGCATCCAACTAACCTCGGAGAAAGAGGAGGAAAAATAACATGTTGATAAGCTAGAGCAGGGGATAACAACAGTATACAACCACATCCCAGACATCGCTCAAGCACCAGAGAGGAGCACAAAATAAAAGATAAAAATGATTTCACAGATAATTGAGGGATATAGGTAGGAAATGGAGAAGCTAAAAGAAAATCTTAATCCCATGATTCCTCCTGAGGTTTGAGAACAGAGGGAACAACAATACACACTCTAAATAGAGGATATGTAAAATGAAGCGAGGGAAGTCGCAGAGTTGTTCAATAGAAGCATGCATATTTGGACCATTTTAGAAGAGGATGAAAAGGTCCAATAGTTGGACCAAGAAGAGGAGAAAATCATTGTTTCCATACATAAGTTAAATCAACGACATAAAAAAATGATTATTACGGATCTCTTGAAGGGCACCCAATAAATAAAGACTCTATAGATAGAGTTGAATATAGCACAAACAAATAAGCAAGAAAGACAATCTCAATTGGAATCCCTCTAGGAACAAGAAACACATATGATTGCACAACTGGAGGAAGAGAAGACGACAATGGAACATGCACATTTAGAAGGCACAAAAGTACTACAGGAAGAGATAACAACGCAGATAGTCGAGGCACTAACAGAAAAAGATGCATAGTTGAGGGAAAAAGGAAAGGAACTCACAGAGAAATTCCACAATTTGGAAAATGATGTATAGGGAGCACACACTACCTAAGTGGCTCGGGACGAGCCACATGTTAGTGTTGGGGGCCTGTTGGGTGTAGACCTATTTTGAGAATGAAGTCTATTTTGGGAGGAGGCCTATTTTTGGAGAAAGCTCTGTTTTGGGAAAGACTTATTTTTGGAAAGGAAGACCTAATTTTGGAGTGCGTGCAACAGGTGGAAAGAAAGGAGCATGCATAAATGGAAGGAAAAGAAGCATGAAAGAATACAATAAACATGGCGCGAAGGAATACAAGCCTAATCGTGGTAAGGTTATGGTTTTTGACAAATATTTTAATGGCTATAAGCCATAAAGTAGTATAAATAAGGACCCAGAAGGTCTAGGAGAGGATGTCAGTTAAGGATATAGAGAGTTGATTATTATGAATTTGTGAGTTGTTTATTGTAATAAGTCTTGTAGAAGAGTCGATTAGGGTAGTATTTGAGGGTTAGTTCACAGGATGAGGAGCCTGGTGTGATCTAGTCTGCCTCACAAAGGGTTCTTACCCTCAATTTTTATTGTATTACTGAAGATGTAATGCACGCAGCGCAAGATTTTGCAGCAGAATAAATAAAAGAGAAGAGAAGCCAAGTCTTTGTGGACATAGCCCGGGAGGGGGTGAACCATGGTAAACCTTGTGTTATGTGTGATTTTTAATGAATGATTTACTTTCTGTTGATCATTAGCTTATTAATAAATGGTTAAAGTAGCTTTATAAGCATGCATGCATATGTTAAAACATGAATAACTCATAGAAACAATTGAATGGTTAACAAGGATAATGAATAAGGAAGAAATAACATAACCACAAATCCCCACTCATTCCTAGACTGCAAACACCTAAGTATTGCAGTCACCCATAAAATCTATCTCGGGTGAGACTGCATTGTGCATGGTATGCACATCGTTTCCTTTTGGTTTACCAGGAGGGACGATGGTTTTTGAGGGTTTTGTTGGAAACATGTTTGAGATCAGAACCAGGGTCTAGGTCTAGGTTCAGGCTTTGGTCTAGGTCTAGGTTCAGGCTGTGGTCTAGGTCTGGGTCTAGGTCTATTTCTAGGTCTAAGTCAATGAAATGCAAGGAAAGGCATGGAAAGACCATGACCTAGACCTATACCTAGACCTATACCTATACCATGAACACGACCTAGACCTAGACCTACACCATGAACATGACCTAGACCTATACCTACACCATGAACACGACCTAGACCTAGACCTAGTCCTTTCCTAGACCTAGACCTATACATGGCAAGGCTAGACATGACAAGGAAAGACAAGAAAATGACAAGGAAATGTATGACAAGGCAAGGCAAGGAAATGCAAGGCAAAGAAAGGCTAGACATGGCAAGCCAAGGTATGGAAAGGAAAGGTCTAGGTCTAGGTGTAGACCTATACCTTGCCTAGACCTAGACCTAGACATTGCAAAACAAGGCATGACAAGGAAAGAAAATAAATAGTAAGGAAAGACATGGCATGGAAAGGAAAGGAAAAGAAATGAAATTCAAGGAAAGGCTAGACATAGAAAAGCAAGGCAAGTCATGGAAATACAATGCAAGGCAAGGGAAAGAAAGGAAAGAAAATGAAAAGGAAAGAAAAAAAATGAAAAAACACATTTTTCTATGCAAAGATGAAGGAAAATTGAGTTAAGGAGTGAAGAGAAAGAAATAAATTGCAAGTTAAAGTAAATGATATTGCATATTACTTGGTCATTCAATTATAAAGAAAATATATAGTGTAATATGACTTGATTTATCCAAAACTACAATATCTCTCCTTATAATACAAAATATTATAATTTCACAAATATAGAGAATAATATTATAATGAATATCTATAATTATAAATAAATTTTTAAAATTCTTTATTTATTTATTTACAAATACAATATAGAGGCCACTTTTGACTTTAAAGAAGAGAAGAAGCTTGAATGAGACTTTGGATAGGTTTTTGAAGTATTAATAAATCAAAATTTAATATAGAGGCTACTTTCGACTTTAAAGAAGAGAAAATGCTTGAGACTTTGGATAGGTTTTGAAGTATTAATAAATGGATATTTTTTAATAAAATTTTTGTGTGATAATATGTGATTTAATATATTGATAGTTGGAATGGATTTAGGTAAGGATTGATCTAATCAAATATAATTGACTAAAGATAAAAATTTATGATATGGGAAGTAAGATGAATTGGGTATTAGAATCACGACTTAAGGATTGTTAATACTCACAATCATTATGAAATTTTTAGCCTATGTATTGGAGTAGATGTTTTGGGTTATTTTTATTTCATATTATAATGGTTTTTTGTCCTTTTCCCCTACAACTAGACTGAAAGAAAAAATGTTCTAATGTGGTGATCAACCCCTAATACCTATCTAATAAGTTCAATAACAACTAAACATAAACACCGATAGAGAGACTTGTTTAAAAACTTATCATGTGTGAATATAAAACAAGGACAAGTATGCCAAAATTTCCATATCAACAGGTGTTCAATAAAAGAAAATGAAATAGAAAATCAATCACATATATCTTAGAATGTCAAATTTAGAATGAATAGATGTATTACATTGATGATGATGATTATTATCCACTAACACCAACTTTGGTCTATCATACTTATAACATAAAATTAATTGCTTTGATTTATTAAGTTATTTTTTTTATAAATAACATGAAAATGAAATTTATGGGATCTCTTTGATTATTATGGGTTAATAGGTTATGTATATTGGTGATATTACAAATGTTATAGAAATTGAATCTAATGTCAATGTAGGTATGACATTCCAATATAAAGTGATGTTCATCATTTACTTTATTCATCTCACAAAATTTATAGATTATTTCATCTCAAGGTGCTTTAGGTATTGTAAAATCACATTTCACTATGAGGCTCATGACACTTGTTTCTTATTCGTGCAATATTTTTTTTTCTTTAAGATATCAATAGTAAAGAGATGGTTTTGATCCTCTAACTTGGTTCTTGTAATTTCTAAGTGTGTCCATGTCTTTATCTTTAAAATTATTTATAATAAACCTTTTAATAGTATTGATATATTCAAGGGTGATTTCCTTTATATCTTTTAATGGTTTAGCCAAGACATTGCATATTTAGTCCACCCCTTTTGAGATATATATATATATATATATATATATATATATATATATATATATGAAAAATAATTTGTGATGAAAATTTATTGGTATTTAAAGATATAGTATTAAAAAGTTTACCTTACAAAACATTTTTATTTCCTTAAAAACAATGAAATATTTTATAAGAAAATAAAATTATAGATAGAAAATAAATTCAGATGAAAATTTATAGGTATTTAAAGATACAATATTGAAAATTTTAATTGAAAAAATATTTTGATTTCCCAAAACTTATGAACTATTTGATATAAAAATAAAACCATACAAAGTGATTTAAATTATTTTCCTTTGAATTTTAAACAATCTCTTAATATCAATGTCCCTAATATTTAAGTATTAAATTCGCTTGATTTTATTCAAGTATTTCAGAAATAAACTAAAATTTGATATTTGATATTGAAAATTTCAAAATAATATATATATATATATATATATATATATATATATATATATA
>ML792661.1:0-14198 GCA_009831015.1 Picea engelmannii | reverse complement strand
GGTCACGGTTTCAAATATTATAGAGTTTGTTTGGGTTAGGAGTATATGTTGTACTTTAATGCCTTGTATTGCAAGTGATGGTGGAATGTGACGAAACACTTGGAACATTTTGTTGGAGGAGATATTTTATTTGGAAGTTGAGTTGTGTTTCACTTCTTTAGTAGATTTGTATATGTCTACGATTAAGGAGTTTGAATTTGGTGTGTTGCAACTACTTTATCTTAAACGGGAGGCTATGGGAATATAGATAAACTTACTTATTTGGAAATTGAAAATGGAGCATTTACTTTAATATTTGGAAATTGAAAATGGAGCATTTACTTATTTATATAGAGTTAAAGGATGCTCGCAATAAGGGAAATAATATTGATACTATGAATCAAGAGGATTGTGTCAATATGATATGAATGAGAAGACCATTATCTTCATTATCTTGATTGGTCTCAACTTATCCGATTCAATGTTGATGAAAGTATTAAATGAAACTATTACAAATGATATTTTGGATAAGATCGAGAGGCTATATGAATCATAATGTCTCATGGATTAGATATTTTTAAGGGAGAAATTATATTCCCTTGATATGAAGCCCTTGATATGAAGCTGTTGATGTGGGTAAATACATTTTCTCAACCACACATCTTTAATCGGTGAAAGACTTAATTAGACCTTTCTACATTGAAATGTAATTCCTTCTGGAATGATTGTCTTATATAATATAAGATGTGTTGTTATGTCTCTAATATGTTTAATCTAATATAAAATAATGAAAGTGAAAATAAGAAATATAAATGAATATGGGTGAATGCATGGAACGAAATGCAACAAATCCAATATGAAAAAAAATACAATTATATAAATCCTAATTAAATGAGAAAAGAGTATATATGGAAATGAAACCAATATCAAGAAGAATAATCTCACTACTATCAATAATGAACTCAAATAATACCTTAATACCCTCCCAACTCCTTTCCAAATTGAAATGATTTGATTGCTAAGAATACTTCCCTACTATGAAACAAATTAGTGATCAAGTTGAAATGAAATGCGATTACAAATATATAAATAAGGAGAATATCACACTAGATAAATTACATGCATAATCAAAGATTCAAAGCAATAGATAATAGTCTCAAGTCATTATGAAGCTCTTTGTTTTATATTAAATGTTAGCAAGAATATGATAAGTGATAATAAACACCATAACATGATAATAGTCCCATAGTTTAGAATTCTCAAGCCCACAAACATTACGAATACTGGGAAAAGACAGAATAATCCCAAGACAATAAATAAATAAAATTATGTAAGAGTATAAACAGACTATGTAACATCGATCTATTTATTCAAATACACACACACACACACACACACACACACACACACACACACACACACACACATATATATATTACACTACAAAAAAGAGAAACATTTACTTGAATGAAAAGTATTTATTTACATGTTTAGTTTAATATGTTCATTGAATTTCAAACATTTTAACTTTTCAACTACCCTAGATAACTCTTCAACTATATTTGATGACTCTTGAATTTCTAATTCATCAATTATTACAATTTCATGTTATTATCACTTTGATTATTCAAAATAGCAATGAGAATAATTATTTTTTAAAATTTGGAAAATACAATATTGTTCACATAAGTGAGGCTTCCTCAAAAACCTTCACAACCCAATGACATACATACATATCAATCATATTTATTATTCACCATTCTTGTTCTCATAACCCTTGCAGTTTGATTCTACACATCGATTGGATTTGTATCTAGCTGAAAATTGTATTGTATTCACATTCATTACTTAGTTGGAAGTAGTATTTTTCATCCTTTTCACTTCATATCCCTTCGAGTATGGGGCTTATTTACGAAATAGCCCATTTCTTATGATTCTAGCAAACACACTTTATATTCATTTTTCTTTCAGTGGTTTGTGAATGACCTCTTGCATCTTGATCTTGAGTAAAATTGCCTTGGCATTTCAATTCCGCATCCACTCTCCTTCATCCCCACTATAAATTGTCTTCTTCATTTAATTTTTATATACTTAAAATCCTTGTAAGTAAATGTCATAATATCATAACCAAATTAAAATATACTTATGAGATAGAGGATCACATACTAGGATGGATACCCAATAATTGACTAAAGAAACAATAACATTGAGACTAACATAACTAGTTTAATGAAGAAGATGTACACTATATTAACACAAAATAATTAAAATTTTAGAGAAAAGATTGATGGATAATAACAATGTGCACTTTGTTTCCCTCCTACAAATACACCATGACATCTTGAAAGAATTCATTTGGTGGAATAATATTCTAATCAAAATTGATGATATGAATATAAATATAACATTAACATCCAATATCAACAAATAACATGTTTTTTCACTACCAACGAATAATAATTAATAATATAAAATTAGAAGATATTATATAACTAACCACTTTGAGGGGAAACCTCTAATGAGTTCACATATATTAATAATATAAAATTAGAAGATATTATATAACTAGCCATTATGAGGGGAAACCTCTAATGAATTCACATATATTAATATATAGACGATGTTTTATTTAAAGAGTAAAATAAAATAAATAAAAATAAAAATAACATAGTGTATGTGGGACAATTATTGTTGCTCTTACATATCATGTTTCTCTTACATATCATGGTAAAAGAGAGAACAATAGTTGAAGAGAAGAATTTTAAATAAAATAAAATAAATAAAAATAACATAGTGGATGTGGGACAATTATTGTTGCTCTTACATATCATGGTAAAAAAGATAACAATAGTTGAAGAGAAGAAGAGAGTAATAGGGAATGTAGGTACATAACATACCCCATCTTTTAAAAAATAATTTGACCTCAAAGATTAGGTAATATTAGATACAAATTAAATCTTGTGATTTCCATGTGACATAATTAGAAGGACACATTTTTCATTTGGTTACTTCATCGTTGTCTAGTGACATAGTTTCCAACTCTAGGTGTAATCGATTTTGGATCCAAAACAAGTTTTTCCTCTTCTTTTAACTCTGAAAATGTTGTTTGAATTCGAAATATTGGTGACCAATGGATGTGTTTAGATAAAGACATATAGTCTAAACATATGCCTACAATCTAAATAAAATATAGCTCTCTCATTATTCATAAATCACATTCTAAATAATTAATCAAAATGACATCAAGTTTGCAATTGCCACATCTAATTCCTCAATATGAACTATAAAATAAAAATTAAGCATTACAACCAACTTTTTTTAATTTATGTTTTTGTTGGGGAGGTATATATATATATATATATATAACTTGAATTTTCTACCATAACCTCTCACCTAAGGCTGGGTTTGTCCATCCTTAATCCCCTTTCAAAATCACTCATGTATGAAGGACAATGATCTCAAATCAGTAGGGAAGCCAAAGGATGGCTTCTTAAAACCTTAAGAGGTCTTCAATTAATCTTTCAAAAAGTAGGTGTTTCTCTCAAGTTTGGGAATGTGACCAAATAAATTTCCTAATAAATTTTCTATCTTTTAGATGATAATCTAAGATTCTATACTAAGTTGACCCATCCTTGAACCTTTTATGTTTATATGAATTTTTTTTTGGTTTAGGTGGTTAAGGGAGAAGATCTATTTGTACAAGTGTATTCCTTTCGCTTCCTCTTAAATAATGTGCTTTCATACATTTTACTAAGGGAGTGGGTTCCCTAATGAATATTTTGTTAAAGTTTCCTATGTTTTGTGGAATTATAGAATATTTGTATAAAGATTGATTTAATATGTAAATGAATCTACTTTACTTTATTAAGTAAATGTCAAGAAATTCTAAGAATGGACATGACCTTAAGATAAATAGAGAAGGATTTTAGGGATATAAGGATCATAGGAATTTGATTGAGAGATTTGTGGATCTGAAATAGATTTTGTTCATAATCCTTTTCTTTAATAAGTTGTAAGTCAAGAGGCCTAGAGGTTCAAATAAGATTGGTGTGTAAGTGAGGATTGAGAATGTAAAAGGCGAGAGTGGACAAGAGGTTCATTTAGAGGCGAAATTTATGCAAATTAGGCCTATGGAGCAGAGACGATCTTCGTTAAGGTTATGTATAGAAACTTGTATATAAGCAATGAAAACACTATGTTTCAATTGTCAGTAAATAAATTATTCCTGCGATTTCTATAAAAATAGGTGTCCCTATATTCTAGGTATAAGATTGAATGGTTTCATAAGTTCTCCATTTATGCAATGATATATTCATGGAATTATATATGTATTGAGCATATTACTTTCATAGAAATGAAGATCGGGAATGTCAATTGTATTTGCAAAACCATTATATATGTGAAGAACCTGAAGGATGAGTTGAATTTGCAAGTTTTGTAAATATCGGTGGAATTCCTCCTTTGGAATAGAATTGTAGCTGGTTTCATTTGAACTATGGTTGAATCAATACTAGGATCATTGATCAAGTTTATGATCAATGATCCATTAAGAGGAATAAGCGATCATACACCAGAATGACAAGATTGATCGAAATTGTCCAAAAGAAGTGAGAAAGCTATAGGAATCGTCGGATCTTAGAGGGGAAGGAAGATCAATGTTCTAGATCTTCCTTGCATTTCAAAACTGCATGAAGGATAAGTTTAGGGTGATTTGTGAAAGTTCAATTACCAGTGGTTTCACATAAGCCACGCGTCGAGCCTATATAGTCTCGTGTTTCCCATCAACGTTTTTTAAAGCAGTAGTCTAAACGTTCTACCTTTTGTTTTTTTTTGGTAAATATTTTTGTTTGATTTTGCCCGAAATCCGGTGATGAATGGTTGGATTTGCAGTGGCTGAATCCATTTATACATTCAGAAATGCAATTTAAACAACAGAAAATAATGATTTTGTCCAAATTTACATCACCAGATTCCAGTAAAAAAATAACCCAAAAGGTAGAACGTTTAGCCAACGCCTTTTTTAAAATCATATAAGCCAAATTTGAAAGGTTATCCCAGGGGTGTAGCCCGAGGTCATGTGGAAGAGAGGTAAGCCCTAGATTTTATTATTTTTAGAAATACCTTTGATGCTAATACATGAATTCTTGGAGTAAGAGTTGGAATAGTATGAATATAAGGGATGAGTATAGGAAATAAGCCCTTTCATTGGTTTTCATTGACAATAACGAAGATATCAACCTGCAAGATGACAAAGACTAAGGATATTTGTCCATTCTATGCTATTAGGAAGTACATAGAATTTATCACGTGTTATTTAACCCGGTGTCCATTTTAGAAGCCAAGAAGTTCAGGTTCTGTGGAGAGTATGAATTAGATTTGATTCCTATGGTGACATTGTGTCCATTATGGACACATAAATTGATAGTTTTCAAGGAAACAAAGCTAATATTGTAGAGATATAAGATCAGATGAAGGATTAGAGCTAGTAGGAGCTCCATAAAACCTAGAGAAACATAATATTCCAAATTTGATCAGAGAGCAGATTGGATCCTTGGATTTGTAGGATCGAAATAGAAGAATTGATCCATATATGTGATCGATTCACAAGAACCATCCTAGTTAAGACAAAGGTGTATCCTTTAAGGGTTGAGGACAGTTTCCTTTGTAGGATTATACAACAACTAAGTCATATGAAGTTACCTATGATTTTATTTTTGAATTGGGGATATTGAGTAGGGTGTTTCCACATCTAGTGGAAAGAGTTTATATATCTCAGATCTTATAGGTATTGGCCTTGATGGGTATATCATTTTTGGTATGAGAGAAAGTAATATCTTTGGGATGAATAGGTATACTCTTTAGGAAATGAAAATAGAGCAGTTAGGATCATTACAAAAATCCCTCGAAAAAGGAGAAGAATGTTGATGTTCTTTTAAGAACAAAGGCTTAAAAAAAATGCTCTTAAGGGATAGAATTAGCAAAGGTAAATTGTTAAATTTTGCAGGTTAGATTATGAGAGAACATAAGTTTTCTTTGGGAAGAAACTAGGACAAGTTTTATTTTGGAAGCAAATGTGAATTTGTGTGCTCTTGAAGAGTTAAATAATAATACATGTATGCAATAGAAGGTTGCATCCAATAGAATATTTAGTTGATTTAGAGGATTTGTATGTTCTTTAGGAGAGGTTTTCTTAAACGAGAGTTAAGATCAAGTATGATTTTGAAAGTAAGTTGATGTAGAAGCATTGTACATGGAGGTGGAGATTGATTCAAAAAATGGATCAAAGGAAGGATGTTGAAGATGAGATCCTGACACAGATCTTACAAAGTGCTAATTGGATGTTTTTTTATGCTAACTCTGGTCATAAAAAAATTGTGTTTACAGGTAGCAGAGAAGGAAATTTGACAGCAACCATTACATCAAGTGAATCTTTGATAGAAGAAGAGGGAGTCAACATAGCTCTCAAGTGAATAAATTTGTGACAGAGCCCAACAAAAAATTAAAATTGTTGAAGAAGAATAGGAGAACACACTTCTCAAAGGAACAAGTGAGCAATTGAAGATGCAGAAGACAAATAAATTTAGAAGCTAATGAGCAAGAGTGATCAAGAAAATGTTCTACTACAGAGAAACAAGAGGAGATACCAAGAGGATGAATTGGTACTGGTGAAAAGTAGGAGAATTGTTATAGATATGGGAAAGGCTTATTGCAGCTCACAAGTGGATAAGGAAAATCCACAGAAGGAGGTAAGGATGACTATTGATGGTCACCTTAAGGGTTCCGAGAGAAGTCACAATTATGTGTACATAAATGCCAAGAAAGTTGGCATAAGGAATATGAGTGATGATAAATTTGAGAATGAAATGGATGAGTTGAGAGTACATCTTATTGTACTAATGGAGTTGCTATAGAAGTATGAGGAGGACCATAGATATGGATAAAAAATGAAGAAGAATAAGGTGAGATGGAATTCATTGCAAATGAAGCCAAGGAAAAGGATGTATGCCAGGTTGGAGGAGGAATTTAAAGTAATTGAGTATGAAGAGGAAGTTTTCATATGCGAAATTGAACAAGGAGTATTCTTTGATGAAGAAGAATCTAGAGATGTTGAGGAGATATTTCTTGACAATGTTATGAACTATTGGACTAGTTCAAATCGACATAGGAATATGATTAGTGAGGCATCAAATGAGGATCCATATATTTTTTCTGAGACTTTGTGTATGATTGCAGATTTGGCAGGTGATGAAATACAATTGGATGATGTGCTTATGCATGTTGATGATGAAATGATATTCTTAGAAGAGATGGATGAAATATAGATATTTTTAATTGAACATGTGATTATTAATCGTGAAGATGGTGGAATTAATGAGGAAGTTGTCATAAAATAGGAAACATAAGACAACCAAATGAAGACTTGTAGCAGTTGTCAGGATAATAGAAAAACTTTATTGGAAGATAAATATACAATAAATGACCAAGATAGAGACATTATGCAACACATGGAGGAATGCACGAGGATGTTGACAACAACAAGAATTCAATAATCTTGTGATTATAAAGCTAATGGTTGGGATATGCATGTAGATTTTCAAAAAGATGAAGGATAACAAAATTTCATTTTTGTCCTAAAGGAAAATGAAGCATCATCATCTCACAAAATTTATACAAGTACATAATAAAAAGACGAACTTCATGAAGACATTCTCAAGGGGCTTTTGATGATTGGAATACTAAATGAAAATCTTGTGCCAGAGGACAAAAATACAAAAGAAGAGATGTAACTTTCAGAGGAGTGGTTGGAAGAAGATTCAAATGATGGATATTGCATGGAGGTTATAAATACAATTCAAAATGATTTTGTTGAATTGTATGAGGAATTGAACTTCTTGGATGAGAAGATAATAAGTCAAGGAATGCATATTTAGGATGTGAAATCAGATTTGGCGGAAGAATACATTGTCTTGAAAGATAATGCAGAGAGTGTTGCAAGGAATCATCAACAAAATATGAAGGAGGAAGAATATATGCACCAACAAAAAGGGACTGGCATCAATGAAATTCAACCAAGGACAGAGATGGATAAGGAAATTGATGGATTGTGGATGTCGATGAGGAGAACATCCAAGAAAAAGTACAATAGAAAAGGGAGGACAACCGACAATAAAATACTGTTGACCGAGAAGTGTTGCATCGATGAAGCAAGAGGGAAACAACAATATAACATTTGGAGACCTGGAAAATTGGAGGCAACTATAGCAGAGAAACAATAAGGTAGCAAAGAAGATAGAAAACTACAATACAAAGGTTGGGGTCCAAGAAAGGAACTCATGATCAGGAGATCATAAACAATTTTTTTCCTTGGGAGTCTGATGCAGGAGCATTTTTCCTCCTAAATTCAATCATATTTAACTAGACCTAAGGGGTTTTGACTTTACTAATGGAGTGGGTTCCCTAATAAATATTTTGTTGAAGTTTCCTATGTTTTGTGTAATTATATAATATTTTTATAAGGATTGATTTAATATGTAATTGAATCTACTTTATTAAGTAGATGTCAAGAAATTATGAGAATGGAGAGGTCTAAAGAGACCTTAGGATAAATAAATACTTCTTAAGGATTTTAGGGATCTAAATATCATAGGGATTTGATTGAGAGATTCTAGGGATTGTTGGTTGAGAGATTTGTGGATATGAAACAAAATTTGTCCATAATCCTTTTCTTTCATAAGTTATAAGTCAAGAGGCCTAGAGGTTCGAATAAGATTGGTGTGTAAGTGAGGATTGAGAATATAAAGGCCAGAGTGGCCAAGAGGTTCATTTAGAGGCCAAATTTATGAAAATCAAGCCTATGGAGCAGAGAGGCTCTTTGTAAAGGTTATGTATAGAATGTTTTATATAAGTAGTGAAAAAAATTTGTTTCAAGTATCGGTAAATAAATTATTGATGTGATTTATATGAAAATAAGTGTCCCTGTAATCTAGGTATAAGATTGAATGGTTTCATAAGTTCTCCATTTATGCAATGATATATTGAGAGGATCATACATGTACTGAGGATAGTCCTTTCATAGAAACGAAGATTGAGAGTGTCAATTGTATTTGCAGAACCCTTATATATGCAAAGAACCCGAAGGATGAGTTGAATTTATACGTTTTGTAAATATCGGTGGAATTCCTCCTTTGGAATAGAATGGTAGCTGGTTTCATTTGAACTATGGTTGAATTGATCCTAGGATCATTGATCAATTTTACGATCAATGATCCATTAAGTGATCATACGCCAGAATGACAAGATTGATCAAAATTGCCCAAAATAAGTGAGAAAGCTACAAGAACCATCAGATCTCAGAGGGGAAGGAAGATCAATGTTCCAGATCTATCTCACATTCAAAACTACACAAAGGATAATTTTTGGGTGATTTGTGAAAGGTGAATTACCGATGGTTTCACATAAGCCCCACTTTGAACTTGTATAGTCTCGTGTTTCCCATCAAAGTTTTTAAAAACCATATAAGCCAAATGCGAAAGGTTATCCCAGGTGTGTAGCCCGAGGTCACTTGGAAGAGAGGTAAGACATATATTTCATTCTATTTATAAATAACTTCGATGCTAATGACTTAGGTTTGAGGCTTTAGTTACATGAATTCCTAGAGTAAGAGTTGGAATAGTATGAGTATAAGGGTTGAGTATAGGAAATAAACCCTTTCACTAGTTTTTCCCTGATAAGAACAAAGATAACAACCTGCAAGATGACAAATACTAAGTATATTTGTCCATTTGAGGCTATTAGGAACTACATAGAACATATCATCTTTTATTTAACATGGTGTCCATTTTAGAACCCGGTAAGTTCAGATTCTGTAGAGAGTATGAATTAGATTTGAGTCCCGTGGTGACATTGTGTCCATTGTGGACACATAAATTGATAGTTTTTAGGACAAAAAAGGTAAAATTGCAGAGATATAAAATTAGATGAAGGCTTGGAGTTGGTAGGAGCTCCATAAAATCTAGAGAAACATAATCTTCCAAATTTGATCAAAGAGCATATTGGATCCTTGGAGTTGTAAGATTGAAATAGAAGAATCGATCCATATATATGATCGATTCATAAGAACCAGCCCAGTTAAGAAAGAGGTGTAGCCTTGAAGGAATGAGGACAATTTCCTTTGTGGCTTTATATTGTTAAGAAATTGAAGCAAAAAAGAGCATAAATAGAGCATAAAACTGAGAACATCAAACCAAACACAACAAAACAACAATCACACAATTGACACAATGATTTATGTGTAAACCCAATACGGGAAAAAACCACGGGGAAATGATAATCAATGTTCTTATTATTCAAGGGAGAATTACAATAGCTAACCCATGCATACAACCATCCTCTCCTCTCATACACACAACACCTCAATTTTTTGTCTTTCTATCATAGGCTCACTACACATTGCACCCTCACCTCTATGGGTATGCTCATATATATAATATCTCTCAAACATTTAGACTAACTGATTATAATTAGATCCACCAGTTACACAATCTATTCATAAAAGATTGCATGCATGCACATTCCTAATATAGTTGCATGCATGTGCATGTGACTGGATGCGAAATTCGTTAGCATGTTTCCAATAATCTCCACCTTGACAACAATTTACCTGATATATCATGCCCTTAATTCATCACCTTTTATGCAAGCCAAAATAATCCAAACGTCATCATAGCTCTGCAAATTCTTTAACAATACTGTTACGTGAACATGGCTACACAATTCACTCTAGTATGGACCATTCTTCCTCCATCAATAACCTATATAATCAATCGATGCACTTGTCCCATTTTGATACGCTGGACCTTTAGTCAAATGCACAACAATTTGACCACCACAGAAGACCACATCTTGTACCTGTCCAAACTTACCCAATAGATCCTTGCATTCTTGCAATACATAACCTAAGGTAGGCATCCTCTTGTCCAAATATCATGAATCATAACCACATACTAAATCACTGCAATCACTGTAGGTGATACTTGTGCTTCTTTGTTTGAAGCACCCATTTCCATGCTCTTCACATGGTGTTTCCATGTGTCTACTGACAACACCAACTGCATGTGAAATGTTGACCATTTCCCATCGCAATCATCAAAATTCCTACTAGCACATAATACTTGAGATATATAACCCTTTTCTTCTTCATTGGTTAGGATATAAACCTGAAGAGAACTTACAATGGAAAGCCAAAGGGATTTTATTGGTTTCACATTATTCATACCAAATTTCCTAAGTATCTTCACCACATACTTCTGTTGTGATAACCAAGCTTACCATATTTCCTGTCTCCGTGTATTTTGATGCCCAAGATTTATTTTGCTGCTCCAAGATCCTTCATAACAATGTCCTAACCAACTGAGCCAACCTGTTGACCTCAACCATGCTTGTGCTTGCAACAAGCATAAAATATAATACCAAGATAATGAATATACCATAAATAGAATGGTTATATTCACTTCCTGTAAAATTTGGCTCACCATGAAGGAATCAAACATCTTGTACCATTTTCCTGGCATGCTTCAGTCCATACAATGATTCTTGAGTTTGAAAACAAATCTTTTGTTGCGATTCTGAACCAACTGTTCTGTTTGTTCCAAATATATCCCCTTATCCAAAAAAATCCATGTAAAATAATTTTAACATCTAGTTGTACTAACACAACTAGTGCTAACACAACATGAGTAGAAACAAGCTTTTAAAAACTAGTGAGAAACTCTCATGGAAATCAATACCTTCCAAATACCCTTCTACTACCAGTCATGCTTTGAACCTTTCATATTTTACTATGCTTGATTTTATAGAAGTATATTGATCAAACACTGCATATCTATCCATGATGATTCTGTGGGTAGAAGGATCCCATAGTATGCATCCCTTAACATCATCACCAAATCAAAGATCTACCTGTTTGATCTGGGTCCTACTTAGAATGTTGACAAAAACATAAGCATCACAACTAAATAACTTCACATTTGAGTAATTACCAAATGACTTGTTCGTACCTCTTCCAGAATCTTCCAGAATCTTCCAGTCTTTTGCAACCGATGGTGACTGAGTTACCAGATAGCACAACCAATTTTGTCCACAACTATTGTTGCAACTTGGCATTACTGAACATCTTTATTCGATCCCATCTTCCTTGCAATACTTTCCAAGTTCTATGGATATGAACCTACCTTCATCATATATTCTCAAACACTTGATTGACTTGCCAACACATCAACCTTTCTACAGACCCACCTTTCTAACCTGAACGCACCACTCCACCTCGAACTTTGCATTCGAACAACTTTGACCAAATATAGCCAAACCAACCCAAGTGAAACTTTTCCTCTCACCTCCAGGGATATTACACTGGAGTTTTAGTGCTCCACCTTAACATAAACATTCCCTTGACCAAATCCGACCAATCCGGCCAAGTAATGCTTCACCACTTACCTCTAGGCCCATTTACAATGTAGTTCACTAAGTCTTTTATAGGCTTGATTACATGGAATCCATGGACACAATACCACAAGATACCCAAAAAACCCACCTGCTTTGACCTAAAAAAAAACAGATTTAACTCATTAACTCTTTTACTGAGTCAAGGTTAAACCAACATACATGCCCCCCCCCCAATATTCAATCTACCTAAATCTACGTCTAGAATTTTCATAGGTGACCTGATAAACTAGGGGTATGCATGCCTATCCAGGTCTTACAGACATATGCCCATTTACATGCAATCAATAATTTTTACAACTCCAAAGTAAATACATTTTTTTTTATTATTTCACAGTAACTCAACCATCACCACCCTACACCTTCTATGTGAACACAGTTGGTGAGACATAATAGACAGACAAAACTTCATCAACCATACTTGTAGCTCAATTTTATTCTTTCATGGAGTCCTCTTTGGATGCTTGTTGTATTTTCCAACAATCCTTCTTGAGATGCCCATATTTTCCACAAAACCAACATTTTCCCTTACCCTTACTGTCTTTTGACTTAGACCTAGTTGTACCTTTCTGATCTTTCCCTCCTTATATAGATCGACCTATGACCACCATTGCTTCTATTGTTGAGGTTTTCTTACCGGATATTTTCCTCATCTCCTTAAACAACAACACTCCCACAATAGTGTCATAATCAATGGCATCTATTGAGTTGAACCACATAGATGTGACCAGATGATCCCAAGACTTAGGCAATGAACACAGTAGCGTAATCGCCTTGTCATCATCTTCTTCGTACGTTGCGTCCATACTAGATAATTGACAAATCAGAGTATTGAAAACATTCAAGTGATCAACAATTTTCATACCTTCTTTCATTCGCATGCTGTACAATTGCCTCTTCAAAAAGTTTTTTTTCGTCAAGGACTTTGTCATATACAGACTCTCCAATATGTTCCACAAACATGCTTTTGTCTCCTCTTCAACGATGTTAAAGAACACTTCATATATCAAACACAAACGAATGGTACTGAGGGCTCTTGCATCTAGATCTTCCCAGTCCTCGTCTGTCATGCTTGCCAGTTTCTTTATCTTTCCACGCAATGCCTTTTGCAATTCTTGTTGCATAAGAAAATCTGGCATCTTGAGCTTCCATAGCGCAAAGCTATTCTTGTCACTGAATTTCTCCACCTCAAACTTATAACTCTAAACTTTCTCCTTTAGCAGAAAACTCCAAAACCACTGCTTAAAAAACCAACCCTTTATATGGAAAAATAACCTTATAGTTCAAGATTAAATCCAAAACTAATGGTTAAAAAGTTTTAAAAAATATTTTACACCTTAATAAAACCTTTTACCCAAAACCACAAAAAAATCAACTCTTAAACTAATAATATTCTAATACATATACTCCACCCACTTATACCTAAAAACAATCCTTTAAGCATAAAAATAGTCACGCTTTCATACTTCATGTGCATAATAAAATAAAAAAAGGTTGCTTTCATAAAATGCTATATGCATATACCTGCATATATATTGCCTTCAATATATATTAATTGCCACGGTTATAGCTCCCATCGTAAAGCATAAACAAAGATGAAGTCAGGTTATCTAACCACCCAATAAGCGTAGAGTGCGAGGAACACATGTTTATCTCTGTTATCGCGACTCCTGCATGCTGTAATTAGGGATGATCCACCAATATCGCTTCTCCCGCAAGCC
>ML792660.1:280353-312451 GCA_009831015.1 Picea engelmannii | reverse complement strand
GAGATGCAACTAACGATATTGATGACTGTGATCAATTTGTTGCTCAAATTTTTCATGAAGCTTTAGTACCTGTTTGTAATATATTTGAAGTCGAACAAACTCCATTTACTAGTTATGAAGAGGAGCTACCAAATCCACATTTCAAACCTGCTTTTATAGTAGGTATGTATCTGCATTCCCCATAAATCATTGAGCAACAAGAAATCTATAAGT
Organism: Picea engelmannii; assembly: GCA_009831015.1. NCBI lineage: Eukaryota > Viridiplantae > Streptophyta > Pinopsida > Pinales > Pinaceae > Picea > Picea engelmannii. The sequence goes on along the minus strand of ML792660.1, from coordinate 312,238 downwards.
CTGAAAATGACCTTCTGGAACAAGGACGAGAAAAATCTTGTCATGTAGAAGAAATACTCTCTCTGTTCAAACAAACAAATGAGCAATATGAAGAGTATAATCTCATCAATAATGCAGATCTCATACAACAAAAACTTTGTCTTCTCAACCAATTGGAGGTTTTCCACGAGTTTCAAGATCCAATAACAAGTTGGATGGATTCCTATTTTTCCAAAATCCCAAAGGTTGTAAGTTTCATCATGATCATCATTTGCAACCGTAAGTGTCAGATGCCTGCTAACGTTTTGTCACATTTGTTATACCCTATTTGGATTATTTTAAACAGTGACATGCACGGAGTTATGGTTCTCAGTCAAATGTTTTCTTGGTTTCATTGGAAATGGGATTACACATGATTGAGTTGGTTTTCAACTGAATAGAGTAGGTAGTAGGAGAATAATCTCATAATTCGAGCATTTAATTTTTTATTTTTAGTTCGCAAATTGTTTTTCAGTATGTTGGTTTTCAGTAGCTTGTTTTAATAAGAGACTACATAGTCCTACAAAATAAATTGGGGTTTACTTGTAGTTTCGAGTTTCAATAAAGACTCCATAGCCCAACAAAGGCATTGGGGTTAGCTTCAATGTTAATTTTCAGAGATGCATGGATGGCAGACAGAACAGAGGTAAGAAAAGGGAGGTGGGGAGAAAGTTATTAAATTCAAAGGCATTGATCTATTGTTCTTAGCACCTCACAAGGAAGTGGTAACCCCGGTTGGAGCCAATGGTGTAACCTAGGTCTGCACCCCTGCCTCCCCTCTCTCATTTCCCTATGCCTTCGTCAAATTTTTCCTCTTCTAGTTGATAAAGTCAGTTTCCCATCTGTTCAATGACCTAGTTTTCTTTATCAGATTTCTTGACTAATTCTTTGCGTCGAATTATTTTTGTTTTCCTTGAAAGATAATTGCATGTCTAGTTTGAGCTTGAAATACTTGTCATCATGTTTTCCACTAATTGAACATGCATCAGGCCAACCAAGCCTTTCCTGTTCACATGAGACACCCATGTCCACCAATTCCTTTGTATGCACAATAAGCAACCATGAGAAAAAATGCATCATTCAGAGCAGTCCATTTTGGTCTTTAAATACAAGAAAACAAATGAGTTCAATTTTCAGTCACCAGATCAAGCAAAGATTAAGTCACGACTGTCAGATCACATTGAAGAGAGATCAACAGCGGGGAGGTATTACAGGGATCGGGAAGAAAATTAAATTTTTTGCAAGTTTTCATCCCACAATTTCTCAAGATCATTGATGTTGCTATATCAACAGATCATTGATCCATATCAATCCCACTACGAACAAGCATATTTGCATTGCGGGGATCAGGAAGGAAATTAAAGTTTTAGCGAGATCACTCGTGGTCGTTGATATTCAAAAAAGAGGAGATGTGGAGGCAAATCTCTCACTTTAGAGATACGGCGCTCTGGAGGGTTGTAAGAACTATGCATTGAAAAGGCCCGAAGCTTGAACTCCGAACTCCTGAAGTAATTGTGGACCATTTATCTTTACAGCAAGTAAGAAAGGAATATCACTCGAAGGCCTGAAGTCCTGAAGTAATTATGGACCATTGATATCAAATAAATGAGGACCATGGATCTTTGAAATAATTTCATTATTCGGCCATTCGAAGAAATTGAGACCTTCAGCATCTAAACTCTCGAAACTCAAAGTCTCGGAGACACGTGGCACTCATTCACCTGAGACACATGGAACTCATACGTCATGACACATGGCATTCATTTTAGTCCACCGCGTCACTTCGGGACCATATTACTCTGGGAGTTATACAAACTTTGCATCTAAAAGATCTTGAACTCTGAAGTGCCGAAGTGACAAGAGACTGCCATGTCTCTTCAGGAAAAGGTCACTTTGGGAGACATTCATGCTCCACGTTCAAAATATATCGAGATCTAAGAAATTGGTGCCATCGCTAAATCAGATAGGGGAGTTCTAATATGGCATACGGATAGAACTTTAGCAGGGGCGTTAAAGTAGCAGGGTCACTCGGATCATAGATTGTGACATGATCGATGGTCTCACTTCATTGCGAGTACGTAAAATGCTCGAACGTTAATTTTCCAGAGTTTTCCTGTAATTGAAACCATGGTATAACTTATGAGGTACGTGGCAGTTTGTGGTGGATTGCAGGAGTCAGAACGGTGTGCATCCAAACCACCCTCGACAACTTTTACAATCACATGCTTATATGACGTCAGGTCACCATGTCACTCCAGGAGATTTTCACGTTGCACATATTGTTGTCTCCAATGGCCTCGAATAGCACATGTGCATGCCATGATCAATTCAGAACTTAGCTCTATCACTTAAAAACAGTTTCGGCCACGGTCGCAGTTCATTCCATCGCTCGCATCAGTCCAGTTTCATCGCTAGTGGCAGTTTTTAATTGTTCAGTTCAAGATTCTTTTTAGATTAATTTAATAAGTGGTCTTCTATGTGTGATAAGAACCACTATTTTTTATTAATTCAAGTGTGAAGTATACATTGTTGTACTCCAGCAGTGTTTTATTCAAGTTAATTAGTCATTCTACAATTGTTAGTGTAGAGTTAAGTCTCAGTCCCAGATGGATGAGAGCCTCTACAACTCTGATAAATATGCAGTTTATGAATGTTTTGAGGGTTGGATTTTTTGGGAAAGGATATAAATACAACAATTGATTGGACCCATTCTATGCATGTATTAAATATATCTACCTAGTGAATATACTCTTGATGATAGTGTTTCCTTAAAATATTCAGGTGTTTTTATCTTATCTTGAATGCAGTTTTTGATTTGTGCAAAGTACATGTCATTTCCTTTGGTTATTGTATAACTTGTCTTTATTGATACGCAACCTGTGAAAAAAGCTAATGCTTGGTGAATATTTTTTTTTATCGCAACCTGAGGGATTAATTGTGTTTGTGATACATGTTTAATGTCTTGAAATGATATTTTAAGTATTAAACTTCTTGCATCATATTATTCATGGAGTGGTTTGTTGTTTCCCTTTATTTTATTATTTCATTTGTCTGTCATTTGTGTGCCACCAGCCAAGGAGGACCCTCATCCATATCATTTTTCCAACCCAACCATTCTCTTTTCTTGGTATAACTAACCCTCTAACTGACCAACAAAATTAAAAATAAATCATTCCAAAACTTGAGGTGGCCTAGCTTTGCCCTTTAGCAGTCAAGTGCATACTTTAGGACCAAAAATATGATTGAAGTACAAGTTCAAAAATACCATTTCTCTAAATATTGATTCACCCCCCTCTTAGTATTTCCAACAATTGGAATCAGAGCAAGTTGCCTTCAAAACAGTTTAACCGCTGGAAGGAAAATCCTGAGCAGAGATGGATGACCATGAGAACATTCCAAATGGGATTCAATGATTTGATGGAAGAAATTATGCATACTGGAGTGATACAGTGAAAACTTAACTAAAATATTTGGGAATAGACATTTGTTACTCAGTTGTAAATGGCTATGTAATCCCAAAGAATGCTCCAACTGATCCAAATGAGAAGAATATTATGAGTTGTAATTCAAAAGCCAGACATGTTATTCTAGGAGCATTGGCACCAACCATTCCTAGAAAAGTGATGGGTTGCAGCACTGCTAAAGAGGTATGGGACAAATGCAAGAGTATCTATGAAGGTGATCCAAAAGTTAAGAAGGTCAAGCTTCAACGACATAGAGCAGAATTTGAAAATTTGAAGATGGATGAAAAGGAAAATATTGCAACCTATTTTCTTAGAGTTGATGAAGTTTTTAATTCTATCAGAGGATTAGGTGAAGAGCTCAATGAATCCTTGGTTATACAAAAAGTGTTTAGATCACTTCTCTTGAATTATGATGCTAAGGTCTCTACCATTGAAGAAACTAGGGACTTGACCAAAATGACAATGGATGATTTACATGGGTCTCTTATAGCATATGAAATGAGAACTAGTACAGAAAGTGACCAGCCAAACAATGAAGCAGCCTTTAAATCCATAAATAAGACAAAATACAAGGATAATGATCTTGATGAAGAAATAGTAAATTTCGTAAGAAGGCTCCAGAAGGGAACTGGCAGATACAAAGGTAAGTCTCCTCACGAATGCTTTAATTGTCGTAGAATAGGACATATTGTTGAAGTCTCAACAATAGAAAGATCTTCTACTCCAAGTATGATGACATCTCCTCAGATGAGAGTGATGAAGAAGATAATGGTGGAGGAGAAGTCCTCTTCATAACCCAAGCAACCCAGGATGATGATCATAAGAGTTATAAAGAAGAAGAGATCATTTATGATGAAGATTCAGATGAAGAAACCAACCTTGATTCCTTTTAGGGATACAAAAACAATGTAGAGAGTGAACAAGAAGATGATAATCTTGAAAAGTTGAAGCATGTTGAAACCGAAAATAGCAAGCTTAGAAACACAAGCATAATACTAAAAGGTGAATTGAGTATTTTTGAAGAAAAGAATTACAAGCTTGAAAAGACCATTGATATCTTGAAGGAACAATTAGAATATTATGAGAAATTGAAAGCAGAATTGGATCACACAAAAGGGGATCTACTATTGACAATAGAAAAGTTGAAGTTTGAAAAAAGCACTGAAAAATTAGATGAGATCCTTAGCAGTCAAATATCTCTAAATGACAAGACATGACTAGGATACAATCATAGTTTAAAGACAACAAAACAAGAGAAGGAATATGAAAATGATGAAACCAACACTTCAGAGCAAGTTGAACAACAAGATAGAAGACTAGAATTCAGAAGGAATGAGACATCAAGAAGATCCTCTCCCATCAGGTATGAAAGAAATCACTATGAAGGAAACTACAGAAGAATATATCGTGAACCCAGATGGACCACACCATAAAAAAGATCACTTACTCCCATGTATCAAAATTTATGTCTTGGACATTGTTATACTTGTGGAAATTTTGGACACAAGGCAATCAATTGTAGCATGAATGAAAGGAATAACTATGCAAGCTACATGAATGGTGCAAATAGTAGATATGGAAATATTCATAGACATTTCAATGGAAATTATAATCCATTTGACCCATTAATGGATCAAAATATTTTATGCTACAAGTGCAATAATATTGGTCACAAATCACGATATTGCAGAGAGATGAAGGAAGATAATCCTATGCCAAATGTCCCTATACCAACTACAACATGGAAAAGGAAATAAATTCCACACAATGAAAACTGTCAAATAGCATTGGTCGCTAAAGAATTCAAAGAAGAAGATGAATGGTTCATAGAGAGTGGGTGCTCATCTCATATGACCAGAGATCAAAGAAAATTTGTCAGCTTGAAGAAAAAGGGTGGAAATGTTGAATTTGGAGATGACTCATCTACCAAAATACTTGGAAAAGGAACTGTAAATATTGGAAGTGAAAATGTAAAAGAAGGAAAAGTCCTATTGGTTGAATATCTAAAGCATAATCTCCTCAGTGTCAGCAAAATATGTTATCAAGGATACACTCTTACGTTTGACTCCCGAAAATGTAAAATCAGAGAAAAGAACTCAGGAAGATTGGTTGCAAATGCAACAAGAATACTAAACAACATATACATCCTAGACATGAATAAGAGAGAGGAGATAGAAGCCACACAAAAGGATTCTAAGGAAGAAAAATTCCCAAAGACCAAAAATAAGGATGAAGTATTATTGAGTGTCACATGTTCAGGGGGAGCAACCCCAAAGAAGAAGGTCACCTTATGCCATTGAACTCGGGGGGATCAACCCCACACTTTTCCATTGATGTCAAAGGGGGAGATAAATTGGTATCATGATGATAGGGGGAGAATAAGTGTTGCCATCAATGAAAAAGGGGGAGATTGTTGGAAGATTGGTTGTTGTCATTGATGTCAACCCTAGCCATTGGTTTTTGGACTCCACAATTGATCAAAGTAGATAGACATGAAGTAAATTACACATGCATATAAAACACCCATGGATGGATAGTATAAGTCATGCCACTTTCGGTGGTATGTGGCACGTGACGTGGATCCTCACGATTGAGGAGAAATGAATTTTTGAAGATGACAATGTGAATTGAAGCAGAAACTACATGCCGGCCCTAATGTTAAAACAAAGTGACATAAAGGGTATAAATACATCTCATTATACATTCATTTTTTAACACACAAGTTTATTAATGAAAAAAGCGATATAAGTCGAATTTCTGAGGAAATCTGAAGTAAAGAAGGTCGAATTTCAAGGGAGGATGAAGTCTTTTGGTGATGTGTTCTAAGGTATGTTATTTATAGGTCATCTTACCATTTTCTCTATAAATTTGTTTCTAGAACGATTTAGATGGTGAAATTTGGAGGCTATTGAAAAGGCATATCTAGGTACCTGTGGTAAAATTTCATCTCTTATTCGCTATAATTTTGGAGATACACTATGTGGAAGATAGGGTTTTTTACTAGTCCTAAAGCTAGTCATAAACAGGTGTCCAGGTAAAATAGTCATAACATCTTCGTAGAGAATCCAAATGACATGAGGCCAATTGCATTGGAAAGAGTACAGGTTTTGGTTTTCTTTGTATGAATCTCAGAATATTATGTTAAATATTGAGTGTGGGGAATTATGTACAAGTTCACTCTCCTGAATAAACCAGAATTGAATAAGGTCTACCATTTTCTCTATAACTCCTTTTTCTGGGAGGATTCAAGGAGTGAAACTTGGATAAGTTTCAGAGAATACATAGAGTAATATTATATACATGATCAGAGTATTCCAAGAAGTGAAGAATTTCAGAAGTTGAAGAAGTCTCAGGAAGCATTATTAGGTTCTATGTGATGGTTGGTTGATGGTGATAATTTAATGTAAAGTTTTATTATATCTCATATATTATTGGGTGGAAGGAAGGGGTAAGGATGGAGAAGTCAATCCTCTCTTGATATTTGAGGATTGTATCTTCCTTTTGGAGGTTTATCCCTCCCTTTATATTTGGAAGTTGTAGCTACCTTTGGAATTCATTACTTCCTTTGAACAATAATACATGATTACTTATTATATACTATGCATGGTGTATTGGTGTATCTCTTATACTATTATTCATTGTTCATTGGATAGTCTTCATTTATGATTGGATATAAATTGAATACATGATCTGATTGAAGTACAAGTTCAAAAACACCATTGCTCTAAATATTGATTCACTCCCCTCACAATATTTCCAACAACAACCCCCTTTCTCGGGGGTCATGGTCGCATGCACTCTACCATGTGGCTGAGGGTTGGGTTGGCGCACACTGCCCCCCTTGATTTTGGGTACTGGTCATGTAGTTATGGCCCATGTGGCCAATCCCTTACCTCCCACATGCCTCACTTCATATTTGGCTTCTGGTCTTTATCCCCTGGTTGGTCGAGGTTGGCCCCCGTCGACCAGGCTTATCCCCTAAACTCGCCACCTATCAACTTAAATAGAAATTCGATGAGATTTGGTTAAGTCATGTCATGCAGCCCGATCAGTCTGCCATTTCCAAGAATTCGTTGCTCCCATGGAGGTCAAGGGTTCAAAAACCCCAGAAACCATAACAAATTTTTGAACTAGTCGACATTGGAAAAATTTGGGGTGCCACATGGCACCCTCTGATTGGGAAATGTGGCACCCTATGATTAGACCGTACCACACAGTCACCAAAACAGTCATCATATATTTAGTGTACAGTTAGCATGCCACATCATCTATGTACATCTCAATCAGCTTCCATACAACCCAGTCACCTGCCACGTCACTTGTCGTACAACAATGTGTCATGCCACATCATCATCCATACTACACAGTCACCCTGCCACGTCAACATCTGTACAGGCCATTTTTGTCCTTACTACCATGTGTCAGCCTGCCATTGGGCCCCTTCATGTATGGAATTCCACGTGGCATCCGTACAGTGCCACATGTCAAATCAGTATAAGTTCCAACTCAGGCTGAAAATGCCAAATTTGAGTGACACGTGTCACCTCCTGGTGATGCCACATTAGCATGATGAAATCATAATGAATTCATGATGATGTCACATGTCGTACTTATGACATCATCAATATGGCATGTTGACTTTTACCGGTTGACTTTATTTCATGTTTGGGAAATCGATCAGAACATGATATCTTTCGCATACAACGTTCATTTGCGAAACAATTATATGGACAAAATCAGCGTGATGAGACGAATGCAATGGTGTTGGTTTCATCTGATTCTGGGAAATTTGATTTTTAGGCCTTCCTGGATCCATTTTGGATCATGCCTCCCCAATAAGACCTTTTGGTCCTCCAAAATGATATTAACCAATCATCAAGTGCGGGATAGGCCACCCCACTTGTTCTTTGTCTTTGAACTTTTTTCATGTGCACCTATATCATCAATATCAATTGAAAAACAACCATGACAATTAACAGCATATTGTTAGCTACTTGTACTCTTTCACATCTTACTGAAGCCACTACCATCCATGTTGAAAACATTAGCTACGATAACATCATAAATATGGCTGCAAATGATCTAGTATGTTTGTAGTACTTGCACAACATTAGCTTATATTGAAGCAAAGTATGATTGAAATTCCATTCTACAACCATCTCATGTTCATTCTTAAGATCAATTTCTTTACTTGGCACAATTATAGGTGTGTTTCTTGCATAATCTTCCTTCCTTAATTGTTCTATTATTTGTAGAGATTGATTTGCTTTTAAGTGATGAGCATGTACAACATATTCATTTCCTTATTTGATTAAGTGATATTGATTATGTTCCATGTAGAATAATTCTTTGTGATCATACAAATAAGGACTTCCTAATACCATTCCACATTCATTGAGTGGCACCACATCACATGTTACCTCATCCACAAAATTTGATGAAATTTCAAACTTTAAAGTGCATTGCTTTGTTATGTGCAATTTATGATTGTTGATTATCCATTTGAATGAGTAAGGTTTATGATGCATCTTAGTGTTTAATACAAATTGTTTAACCACTTCCTTTGAAATCAAGTTAGATTGAGATCCACTATCTATCAATGTATCGATCTTAGTATGTTTCATTATCACCCTTATGTGAAACAATTTACTTCTAGAATCATATCCATCACCAATTTTTCTTGTCAAACCAACTGTTGTGATCTTAGTCTCATCACTTGAATCATATCCCAAGTTTGTTGGTCGTGTTACTACTACAATCGTTTTCCTCCCTTTCCTCTCTTTGAACCACTTTGGTCTCTTCTCTAGATGAAATTGCCAGCAATGGTCATCATCATGCCCTTCTTTCTTGCAATGCTTATAAGAGAGATTATATTCCCTTCTTGTCACTAAATTTTCTTTCTTTCCATTCCCCTTTATTTTGTCCTCTTTTCTTGAAGACAATTCCCCTAATACACTAACTCATGTTTTCCCTGCTTCAATGTATGTTTCTTGAACAAAAACATCATCAATATTAGTAGGTCCAAACATAAACACATTGTTATGAATATGTGCAGGTAAACCTCATATATACTTCATAAGAGTGTCTTGGGTATGTAATGGAATGTTTAACATTAATCCCATCTTACGAAATTTAGTTGTGTATTCTTGCATTGTTTGTCCCTTTCTTAGTTTAATACCTTTCCATTCAATTAAATCCTTCTCTTTATAACCCAAAGGATAAAATTGATTTCTAAGTGAAAAAAAAAAATCTTGCCATGACTGAAATACATTACCCACTTGTTGCGTGCCATTTTGTAACTTACTATGCCATCATATGAGTGTTGTGCCTGCAATAAGAAGTGATTCCAACTTGATTTGAGTTTCCTCATCCTTGATTTTTTGCACACTGTAATAAACGTCCATCTATCTGACCCAGTTATTAAGCCTCTCATCATTGAATTCACCATTGGGTAATTCAAATTTCACATCAAGCTTAAGCAAAGTCATATCATGTTTATGTTTATGGGAATGTTTTCTTGCAATGGATTTGGAACTTGTACTTGAAGAATAATAAGTTGATGGAGAAGAAGGAGGTGAAGGAGGAGGTTGAGGAGGATCCTCTCCTTCTTCACTTTTTTCTTTTTTAGAAGATTCCCCTTGGAAAGGCCTCTTCTGTTCCAAGTAATCCTCATATAATACCTTCACCATCTCAGACATGGCGAATAAAGTTTTTTGCAACTCAATCTCATTCTGAGACATGCCTTCTTCCAATGTCATCTGCTCACTTTGAGAATTCATCTTTCTCTATCCAATCTATGGATCCCCTTCTACAAGCTTACCTTCACCATGATTTAGCTTTTCCTTGGTAATCATGCAAACTCAAAAACCAACCGTCAACCTACTCTGATACCACTTGATCTGAAATGATCTTTTAAAGACTATGGTTGAGTTTTAAACATGAGTTCTTTAACCAATTAGGAATTGATGAAAGAAGAAGAAATTAATGAGATATTATAGTAGCCATAATAAGAAATCCATATCAGAATGTAAGTACAAAGAGAATCAAACCATAACAAAAAAGTTGTTAATGGAGTTCGGCAAGATTGCCTACATCTATGGGCCTTTGTCTCAGTGGGTGAGGCTTTATTATTTATATTAAATTCTTCAAAATTACATCAGAAAAGTGTTAAATGGATTAAAAACTGGTTTGGTTGTGTTCTTCTCAACCTCAAGAAACCGACACAACTAACGGCACTGAAAACGGTTGAGTGTAGCACCCAAAATTGGCCCGCAAAATCTCCCTCCTCAATGGCTTCCCTGCATAAAAATGGCTTTGGCTGCCGAATTCCTCATCATTTCTCCTATTCTAAACCTCTCTTAATGTTGATAAGAACCCCTGGTTTATATATATTTGAAGTGGGCATCAACCTCCCAACTTCCTCCCAAGATCTAGCCTCAAATTGGGCTCCATATCTCCCAATAATGGGAAAAATCCATTAAAAACGAGCTTTTATTCATAAAAAATTCAAAATACTTTAGAAAAAACCCACATTGGAAAAACTTTGGGCACGCAGCCCCCTTTCTATGGGCTCCTGGTCACATGCACTCTTCCATGTGGTCGAGGGTTGGGCTGGCACATGTTAGCCCCCTTGATTTCGAGTCCTGGTCATGTGGCTATGGCCCATGTTGTCAAGCCCTTACCTCCCATGCACTCTGCTCTAGCTTTGGCTCCTGGTCTTTATCCCCTAGTCGGTCAAGGCTAGCCCCTGACGACCAAGGCTTATCCCCTAAACTCACCACCTATCAACTTAAATAGAAATTTGGTGAGATTTGGTTAATTCCTGCCATGTAGCCCGATCGGTCCTCTCCTTTCCATGAAATTGTTGCACCCATGGAGGTCAAGGGTTCGAAACCCTCGAAATCCATAACAAATTTTTGAACTAGTTGACATTGGAAAAATTTGGGGTGCCACATGGAGCCCTCTTATTGGGCCACGTGTCACCCTGTGATTAGATCGTACCATATAGATACCTTCATAGTTAGAATACAATCAGGATACAATCAACATCCCATGTCATCGTCGTATAGCCCAATCACCTGCCATATCAGCTTCCGTACAACCCAGTCACCTACCATGTCACTCGTCATACAACCACATGTCATGCCACGTCATCATACTACACAGTCATCCTACCACATCAGCATTTGTACAACCCAGTTGTCATCCATATTTCCACGTGTTAGCCTTCCATTGGGCCATGTCATGTACGGACTGCCACATGTCATCTATACAGTTCCACATGTCAAATCCATACAAGTGCCAAATCAGCCCAAAATATCCAAATTTGAGTGACACATGTCACCTCTTGGTGATGCCACGTCAACGTGATGACTTCATCTTGACATCATTCTAACATCACCTGTCATACTTCTGGCGTCAGCAGTACGGCCTGTTGACTTTGACCAGTTGATTTTTTTTCCTATTTGGGAAATCGGTTAGAACGCAATATATTTCGCATATGGAATCCATTTGTGAAAAACATTATATGGCTGAAATCAGTATGACGAGATGGACAGAATGGCGTTGGTTTCGTTTGATTCTGAGAACTTTTATTTTTAGGACTTCTTGGATCCATTTTGGATCACTTCTTTAGTAGATTTTCCATGGGTGAAATAATAGTCGCATACTTTCTGATGAACTTGTGATAGTTTCATGTGTGCCCCAATGTTGAGCGTAATTGTTTAGCACTCATAGGAGGTTGCATATTCAAAATGACCGCAACTTTGGATGGGTCTAGTAGCACTCCTTCTCGGCATACTATGTGGCCTAACAGATTTCCATGTGGCACGCAAAAGATACACTTTTTGAGGTTCAAATATATCTGCAACTCCTTACACCGATCAAACATTAGTCATAGTATCTCTACATGTTGTTTCAGTAGACTGCACACTATCCAGTCATCCATATAAACTTCTAAAAATTTGTGATTAAATTCTCAAAATGATGTTATTACAATCCGAGAAAAAACTCCAGGTGTGTTCTTTAGGCCGAAGGGAATCACATTATATGAAAATGACCCCCATTTTTTTATGAATGTGGTCTTATTTTTGTATTCCTCAATATATCTCACTTGGTGATACCCCAAAAATCTATCCATAAACGAGTAAGACTCTTTCCCCGCAACTTGTTCTAGAACCTCGTCAATAAAAGATGTGGGAAAAGGGTAATGCACACAGGTAGAATTAAGACTTCTGTAGTCTATGCATACCCTAATGTCCTATGTACCTTTCTTTCTCTATATGACTATGTGGCTAACCCACTCTGCTTCTTCAACTGGAAAAATCAGTATGGCCTCAAGCATCTTGTCTATTTCCCTCGTAACCTTCTCTTTCACCCTGGGGTTAAGACGATATGGTCTATGCCTTACATGTTTTATCCTGGATTTAGTTCAATCTTCATCTCTCCCATAGCTCATTTTATCCCTTTAATATCTGAAAATGTCTTTAGGAATAAGTCCTCATACTCCTGCAATAGGCTATGTATTTCCTAGCTAGTTTTCTCATCCTAGTAATCTCCTACGACGGTTATATTAGGTTGCATAGATCCAATTCATACGCAATGGATGAAGCACATTGAGATCCACATGGTACATGAGGGGATCATAGACTTGTGATTTTTTCCTTCAGCAGAATAGACTGGAGACATCTTCACCAAAACCTTCACTAAGCAGAAGTTCCATTCTCTGTGAAGTTGTCTTCGAGTGAAGGACACATATTCCTAGCAACTGCCAGTTCTTCTTTTTACATACATTTTACTTTGAGGGGGGGTTCCCATGAGTTTTTCCCTTTTTACTCGTTTATTTCAGTGTAGCTTTTCTATTTGGGCACCTAACATGACCTCATTGTCGGGACCCATTCTTTATTTTCACAATAGTGATGTTCAGGGGGGTGTTGTAGTTACTTCACACACACACCTAGGATTTCTTTTTCCTATGTTTATTAGTCATTATTCAGTCTCCTATATTTTAGGGAGAATATTCCTCTAGGAGAATATTCTCTTTAGTTCACACTTCAGTTTGATCAGTTGAGTCAAGTCTAGATTCCACATTGCGATTATCACCATGCAGCATTGGGATCATCACTAGTTAATGTGCATTGTCATTGGGATCATCATCATACTAGCACATTACTCGTGATTCCTTGATCTCCTCCTCACTTCACTATGTTTTAGTCATTTAACTGAAGACTCATATACTGGTTAACTCATCTAGGTGGCAATTCACTCTCGTAACTTCCCGAGAGACTAGACTAGGTGGTAGTTTACTCTCATAACTGATGGTGTGTGTCCAGATCACTCTAGACGACCACTATGACACATTGGATTCTCCTCTAGTGTACATCGGTTGATTTATATAGAGTAAATCATGTGTAAATTATCATTCATTCATTTGGTTAATGAGAATGCTTCCATTCTTTCTCTCCTGCTTCTATTTTCTCATATTTTCTCTGCAATTGTGTATGTCAATTTCTAGCTAGATCTATTATGTGCAGGTTCAACATATTTACACAGGAACCCTAACTTCCATAGGGAATATCTCCAAAATTATAGTGAACCAATCCCTGAATATTTTACCACATGTACACCAATATCTCTCCTCCATCTCTTCCAAATTTCAAGGTCTGAAACATCAAAGAAAAAAATTTATTACAAAAATTCCAAGATGACTTGAAACTAATTTCGCAATTCAATCTTTGCTAATCCATTGTTCACACACACACACACTTTATCTCAAATATTTATTTTTTTATACCTTTTCATAACCATTTATGAAGGGACATATCCCTTAATTAAATAATTAATTCTCAATATCATGGGAAATACCTCAAATACCATGGGAAAATACCCCAAACCCATGGGTTTGAAACCACCATTTCACTTTTTACTTTTTCACATGCACCCTTTTTTTAATATACTTGTAGAACTATATATAAATCAATATTGGAAATGTTGTGTGTATTTTAATTCCATAATATGACATCAATGACAATAATTCCAACACTGCACACATGCCTTGTCCACTATCATTGGCTTGAAAAGCATCACTTGATTTTGTAGATGCCTATATAGACCCCACAGATACTTAAGGAGTCCACATGGGTTCTTGGGAGAGATACCCAACATTATGGCCATGTTTCTAACCTTGATGGTGTACTCATATACACTCTACCCTTGCTTCTTCTTGAAGTAGTGCCACCATATCCATTTGTCCTATACATACACAATAGGGTAGAATTGGGACTTGATTAAGGTTTTGAAGTCCTCCCACCTAGTTACTAGTGGATCACCCTCCAACCTAAGTGTTTCCATATTGATTTCCCACTAGGTTAAAACATGTCCCTCTAACTTCAATCTGGAAAAGTATATCTTTTGTTCTTCCCAACCTAATTGTTTCCATATGGATTTCCCACCAGGTTAAATCATGGCCCTCTAAATTTAGTCTGGAAAATGATATATTTTGTCTTTCATCTATATGATGAACATTAAAATAAAATTCTAGTTGATGCAACCAATGATTCAATTTTAATGCATCGATATCACCTTGGTATGGCTTTATATCCACTTTTTCTTCCATATTGAATAAATATTATGAAGGTTTTATGGTATTGGAACTCAACTACTCTTTCTCGGGTTCTTTTTGCCACTCCTTTTTTGGGTCTTCGTCATCCCCCAGTTTCCCATCGAATCTGATATTTGAGTTTGAGCCTTCAAATTATCCAAACATTTTAATATTGCTTGTTAGAGCCACCATGAGGAGGGACATATTGCAAGATATGTCAACGACTTGCACTTCCAAACTCACAAATATCTCCTCTACTGGATCTCGAGGGTTGTTATGAATAGACTCACTGGCCATGGCTAGGGTTTTGTGACTTTCTTCTTAAATGGATTCATATATCCCTACAACTTTCCACAAATACCCCAAATAAACTTGCGTTGATACCAATATGATCTGTAAAATACCATGGATATTCAACTAGATAGTTCTTCAAAATATATCTAATAAACTGAAGTCTTTACTTTGAAGGTTAATTTCCTTTATATCTTAGATTCTTTAATTACTATTTTTTTTCTTAAAATGTATGAAATAGTTGAAAAGAAAAAAATAGAGAACATAAATAAATACTCACACACCATCCACAAATAAACACAATAATAACCTAAGAAACCTAATACATGAGAAAACTCAACTAGAAGGTGAGGCCACTTTACTCTATTTTCTTTAAATGCAATTACAAAGGAAGAGGCACTCTCTTTGGAGTTTCCTTTGACATTGTGGCCTGTTTGGATACTACATAATCTCTCCTTCTCTTTTATGCTTTCAAAATACTACTCCTAGGTGGTCTTCTCAAATATGGAATAAATACAACACTAAATAATGGAACCCCTTCTCCTCCTAATAGCCTGGTATTTAACATCACCTGATATCCATCTAGGGGTAAGGTTTTGACTTCCTCAACCCTCAATTGTGATAAGGCTTTGGACCTTCTAGAATCTTCTTGAAATTCCATACGTGGCTAGCCCCATATGCGTGAGTAATGGGGGATCATGTGGAATCCACTTGTACCATGGTGTTCTATTAGGAAATTAGAGCACTTCCACACTAAACCTAGCAGAAGAGAGGAAGGAATATTTAATCAAGAAAGTAAATGATAAATCAAACATAAAGTACACAGAGATTTACCCTAGAAATCCAAATGGGAAAACCAACATTCCTTGAGCGTCTTTCTCTCTTGTTGTCTTATTCATTCAGAATAAATGACTATGTTCCTAAGCTTGGTCTACTCCTAAGACACAATTGACATAATACCTTCTTGATTTACATAAGAACAACCTTGTAGCCAATTTGGCTTATATCTACATGACTAGCAACCTCCAAAACGATTTCTCTAAATATTAGCTAAAATATTCTCTCTTTTATAGCATTAGAACATGTCTTATTTATAAGATTTAAAGTAGGAAAAACCCTAAATAAAGGCACCCAAAAACAATTACAGATCCACGCAAATCATTAGATACAAATCCCATGAATCCTAAGATTATGTTACAATCGACTGTCGGGTTGATTTACCAGTCGAATTCCTTTTGGTCTTCAGTTGGTTGCCACACGACTGCATGTCAACCTCTTGTTGGTCAACGTCTTCAAATTTTTTTCGAGCATCTCAACTTCGACTTTACCCAGTCGAACAATTAGACCTTCATTTTTAACTTACAGTCGATCCACCTCGACTATACTTTCACTGCAATGAATATAACAACCCAACATTCTTCCACTTGTTGTCTTCTTTGTTGAAACCAGGATATTTCATAACTTTCATTCACAAACCTAGGGAAACAATTCACATTTCCTCTCTGCACCAAGAGAACTTCACAACACTCATAAACTTGGTCAAAGAGTCTGATATGTTTTCCAACATGTCTACTTTCTCCAGCAACACCTTGTTGCCTTCCATTATTTCTCTCATGAAATGGTATTGTACATCAATATGCTTAGTCTTGGAATGATAAGCTAAATTATTTTCCATAAATATTGTTCTTTGACTATTGCAACTCATATTCATATCTCTCTTCTCAAACCCAATTCTTGAACACAACCTTTGCATTCATACTTATTATTTTCTTCCATGACTCGTTTCCATGTATTCATCTTCTATTGTTGACAAGGATATGACGGCCTATCACTTACTCATCCAGCTAATTGCTCCATTGAACATATTGAACACATATCAAGTGGTTGACCTTTGTCAATCCATATCTTTAGCCCAGTCGGCATTGACAAATAAATTTACATTTAATTCATTGTCAACTCCAGGTTTTCCTTGGTAGCATATAGCATAATATTTTGTGCCACAAAAATACCTAAATACTCTCTTGACGGTTGTGAAGTGCTCCTTTCCAAGTGTCAACATGTATCTACTCAACACTCCCATGGAATAGGAAATGTATGTTCAAGTGCATACCATCGCATACATTAGACTACCAACAACACTTGCATAGGGAACATGTGTCGTGTCCTATATTTATTCATGTGTCTTTGGACACTATTCAGCATTTAGACTTGCTCCAACATGGATTGGCACCTTCATAGATTTTGAATCCTTTATGTTGAAAAGTTTCAAAATTGTTTCAATATACTTCTTCTAGTTCACCATAGCTTTCTAGTTGCTCAATCTCTCTTGATATCCATTCCCATAATGAATTTCACTACACCAATATCCTTCATGTCAAACTTGGAGGATAGTTGTTTCTTCACCTCCTTTGTTTCATTCATCAACTTCTTGAATACCCACTTGCTACCAATGGGATTTTTTCCACTAGGTAATTAAAATAAATCCCATGTTGCATTCTTATGAAAGGATTCCATCTCTTTGACCATGGCGTCCTTCCATATTTTACCCTCTACTGAGTTGACCACCTCCCTAACAGACTTGGGCTCTTGTTCGGGGGAAGTTAACACAAATGTGAAATGCAATTCGGGAGGATTATACCTTTCGACTAGTTTTCTTACTCATTCTGACCTCATTACAACCGAGGTTAGTTGTTCCACCTATTCATCTGATTCATTTGACACATATGAATCATCGACTCATATGAATCATCTTTTGTGTTCCTCAATTCAAACCACACCTTTTTCGGATCATTCTATGTTTGAACCATCACTTCAGACTTGGACTTACTTCCGACTTCTCTGAATACTACATCCTAACTATACATTGTTTTCCTTGATGCAACATCCCAGAGCTTATATCCTTTCATTCCTTCTTTGTATCTAATTAAAAGACATTTAAATTCCTTCTTGTCCATCTTTCTCCTTTCTTCCTTCGGAACATGCACAAATGCATCACAGTCAAATACTTTGAGATGTGAGACCGAAGGATTCTTACTAGAACATACCTTGTGTGGAGTCGTGTTGACTAAAACAGGTGAAGGAGACATATTTACCATATATTTTATGGTGTCAACTACCTATGCCCAGAATTCTTGTGTGATCCTAGCACCACTGAGCATGCTCCTTTCCCTGTCCATCAACATTCTCTTCATTCTCTTGACAACTCCATTTTTTTGTGGTTTATATGGTGTGGTATTTTGGCACACTATGCCACACTTATTGAAAAATTGATTAAATTCATTTCCATAGAATTCACCACCATTTTCAAATCTCAACACCTTAATCTTCTTATATGTCTGGTTTTCTACAACAGACTTAAACTCTTTGAATTTCTTGAAAACCTATGATTTCTTCCTCATGAAATATATATGTGTCTTCCTAGAAAATTCATCTATGAAGGAGACATAATATAGGGATCCACCAAGTGAAGGCACTGAAACAACACCAAACCCTTGTTTCTCCAGATAGGAATCTCACCCCAAAAAAAATTCCATATATATGATGTTCACAAAATTCAACTTCTAAATTACATTCAAGAAAATATTCGACCATACATTTTCTATGCATAGCTCAAAGTCCTTTTTCTCCAATGTGTCCCATCCTCTCGTTCCATAGCATGGTAGGGTTGATTTAATGAAGACTTGTCAAGTCAGTTTGAATTGACTCAGCCCGATTCTAGTCGAGTCAATCCGAAGTTAAGTCAACTTCAGGAATAATGATGTTGTTGCATCTTTTTGAGTTGACATTCCCTAATAACTTGTATATGGTTCCAATATGAGCTCCTTTCATTAATACCATCTCACCTCTTACCATCTTGCACATATCCTTATAAAATAGAGTGTGCACCCTTTCATCACTCATATTGTTGATATATAGCAGGTTTCTTTCCAAACTCGAAATGTGTAGCACACATGGAAGGGTTCTACTCCTCCCTTCCTACAGTATACATCGAACTCTTCCCCATCCGACAATTTTGGTTGTCGATTTTTCCCCCAAGAACACATCTCCTCCTTCATATCGTTCATATTCCCAAAACCATTCTCTATGTGGTGTCATATGATAGGATTCTCCTAAGTCGATCAACCAAACATTTTGATTCGACTGTGTACTGATCGATTACAGGTACACGTCACCTCCCTTATCTGGAGTTATATTTCTTGCAGTCGACTGCTTTTCATCAGATCCTATATTGACTTCCATTACCTTATACTTGCATTCCCTTTTGTAATTCTCAGGTTTACCAAATTTCTATCATTTTCTCATCGACTATGTTATCACTCTGTAAATTTGTTTAGTTGATAAAAAAATGACAGAGGTAACCTACAAACCAACTTTAGGTTATATTATGACCCTTCCAACCATAGAGGGCTCTCTCAAACATGCAGAGACTAAAAATTCTCAAAAATATTTGGCAATGGAAATACAAAGGTCAAATTCTACAATAGGATAGTTTTTAAATGGTTGGTAGGACAAAAAAGAGAATGGGGTCGTTGGGAAATGGGGTCAACTCCTGAAATCATATGAAGATTTACAAACTATGTATTCTAAGGGAACATAGGAAAAATAGGCACTGTGTTCAGCCAAATAATCAATATGAGATGGCAGCTGGAAAGAAAGGAAATACCACTATGACAAGAGGCATCTAACAAAGGATGAATCTCTTGGTATAGATTTAGAAGAAGGAACATAAAGGTTGGATACCGAAAACAGAGCACCAATCAAGGGTGAATTCTGAACCAGAAACTAATAAACACATAACAAGTATAATCAATGTGAGAAGGAGCACCAGCAAGATGAATTCCTTCTTTTACTTAAAGATTATTACTAGCAACAAAACACATTCAGGAATATGAAATACATGAAAACATACTGAACATCAACACCATGATGAATCTCATCTATCTAAGAAAACCTTCTCTGCTTGTATTAAAATTCATAAGAAATCACAAAGTTTTCCTGCTACAAAGGCAGGCCCCTCTCCAACCAACTGAACCATTCTTTTATATTTTTAATAGTATATATAGATAAATTACATATGAGGCCAAAAAATGGGTCATTCTTTCCAAGATTCCAAAAATAGACATCGGTTATAGAGGGAGTAACTCATAAAAACCAAACTCCTACTTTCTAGGGAACAATTACAAGCAAAAATCGAAATACCTGGGATCTTTCCACTAAATTTCACCTATCTACAGTATCACAAGATCCCCTGAAATATACTCGATTTAGCTTGTCATGTAGTTTAATTTTAGGTTTTCAATCTCTTCCTTTAACGTGTCAAGCCAGCTAGGCTAATTTTCTTCAAGGCTTTTGACTATTCCAGTTTTAGCCTCCTCCTTTCATTGTTTTTTCCTTTTGCTTACACCAACTTGTGTGTTGTATCCATCCGTAGATCCATTAATAATAAAATCCTTCATAATATGATTCATCCTGATCCCTTCACTTAATCTTGGCTCATCGACAGATTTTGCATGAGATTTTTTTGTTAGGGTTTGTGCAACATGCCTTTCTCTCTTTTTATTTGATAATTCTGTCATATTCTTCTAACTTCTTGATTTGTTGAAAACCATTGAATCTTTCTCCTCGAATTCCTCTAGTTTTTCAGGAAACATGGGCCTATTTCCCTCAAACTGCACATGATTTGGACGAGCGATTCGATTTCCAGATATCGCGTTCTAGAACAAGTCGTTAATTTACCAAAATAGAGTAATCTCACATGGGTTTTGAGTAACAGTCGCAATCAATTATAATCATTGGTTACTGAAGAAAAATCATTATGGGGATAACGACCTCTCACGTTCATCTATCAATTTTCAATGATGAGTATCAAATCAGTTATTTGGCGGTGCTTATTTGGCACTGCGCGGACAAATGGTACACAAGCAGGTTTCTCGGGATGATTTGACTCACCGTCAAGTTTCATTGTCATGTGTAGCCCTTGGATTAGACTCAATTAATGACATTTAAGACGTGATTTTGGGGGTGTGATGGGGTGGTTTTGAGGCAACCCTCCTTTCTCCCCGAAATACACTAGAATATGCCACGTACCTTTGCAGGGAAACCACGGCTGAAATTTCAGGACCATGATATTTCAACCTCTGCATCGTTTCAAACTCCGCAATTTCTCCCAACCGTTGATCTCGGTGGATGGAGATCTATGTCCTTTCGATCCTGGTTTACTTAATGCATCTGCCAAATTTAATGTCTTCTGCCATTTTCTGACCATTCCCCAAATTTATTTGACTTCCAAACCATTTTAGCACCTCGCTAAGCCCTAAAATCTCGTTTTACACCAAAAATTTAAATGGTGATAACATGGGCTCCAACTGGGGATGTTATCCTCCCAATGAGGTATCAAATAACTTGTAGACCCTATTCCTGGTCCATTGGGTTGCTTCCAAAACATGTGTGTACCCTACTCTGACCTGCCACCAGTGTTGGTTGAAAACCAAAGTCTGCACACTACTCTCAACTGGAGACTGAACATTGGATACACCCCTAAAATATGACTGTACACACTATTGAAAATCCAAACTAAAAAATGCTTGATCAACAAGATTATTCGCACCTACCTACCCTAACTACTGAAATGAATTGCCAATCAAGTGAAATCATAATGCCAATGCAATCATGCAAGCATTGTATCCATTGTTTGTTTTCCTTGCACATGCTTGCTCCAAATCATGTTGACTGATAATTCGTTCAAGAATTTACCTATAAATTAAAATCTCAAAAAATAAAAAACATTGGGACTATCTATTGCCTCCAACAAAACTACAAATGGATCCTCTAAAACATTCACAACACAACAATCATGTTTCGCCCCTTCCATTGCATTCTTGATTTCATGTGATTTAACCTGTTGATTGCCACCAAGAGGCTGAAAATTTTGCCAAGACTACTAGAAATAAAAATATTCTGAATGAAAATATGGTGTTGGTTGAAATGAAACCCTTGGTGGAAATCAATCCATATCTAACACTGACGTTCATTGACCATCATCTTTATTTACAAGCTGGTAGTTGAGCATAGGCTGCAAATTTGAACTGAAATAACCTTCCATGTAATCAGCAACATGGTCATTAAATGCATGAGAAGGTTGTTGGTATTCCTCACTGATAAAAATTTTCTCATGTAAAACAGTGTCACTGTGAATACAGTCAGACTTCCCAGCTTCCTTCGTTATCTCATGATTTACTTTCAACAATTCAAAGGAAGAAAAACATAATGGAAGTTATTTTTCATTTGCAAGTGCATTGATTTCTTCATATTCAACATCATGCCTGGAGGATTTCTGATTTGAAACATTATAAACATTTTTCTTCAACAATTTGAAAGAAGTAAAACACAATGGCAAGGTTAGTTCACCCAATTCAAAACCTTCTTCATTTTCTTCATTGTTGTCATATGCACATTTCTTAATTTCTTTGGATTGTTGAACACACTCATTTTCAACTTCATCTTCGACCAATGGCTGCAATTTTGAACTGACAAGACCTTCTGCATAACAAGTAACAGGGTCATCAAACACATGTGAAGATTGCTGCAATTTCTTGTCAATTTGTTCCAGTGAATCAATGTGATTTGGCATCAGCACACATTCCTTTGCTTCAGTGATGATCTTAGATTTTCTTTCAACAATTTAAATGAAAAGAAACATAAAGGTAAAGAATTTCCTTCAGTTGATTCAGTACTTTCTTCTTTGTAACTGTGATATGTAGGTTGATTGCTCTCATTACACTAATGAAAAGGAACATTTCGTGATAGAGAAAATGCAGTTGTTTGTTCTAGGAAGTGAACCTCATAGTCATCATCATATTCATCATATATAGGCAAATCAACAACATTTGCAATGTCATCTAACAAGGAAAATCTTGGAACATCAACCTGCTCTTCAACAAGCTGATTTGAAAATTCATCTTCTTGACTGTCTACAAATGAATTCATAAAACAATCAGCCACATGCTTATCATAGGATGGACCAAAAGCTAAATTAGTGCCTTCTCTTTCAATAAGTGGAATATAATCCTTTGTAAAATCATTAGCATTTAAAACTTCAAAAGGGACTATGATATTATTAACTATCCACTCAAGATTCAAATCAACTGTTTTATGTTCATATTCATTGTCATGTTCTTTAGCATCCAACTCATCATTTCGAATATGTTTACATGCTTGGATATTGTGTTGAATATCATGATCATCATTAAACATTTTCTGTAAGGATTTAGGTCTTCTTTCCATTAGGAGGAAAGACAAATCTGGATGAAGATTTGTTATATAATGAAGCATGGCAGCAGCTTCAGTGGGTTGAATTTATTTGGGAAAATTGTAATAAATACTAGAAAACCTTCTAGTAAATGTAGAAATAGCTTCATTGCTCTACCTTTTTAAGGCATAGAACTCTATAACTTGTAGATCCAAATATTTCTTCTTGCCCCAAAACTTCAAAATGACATTCTTCAATTCCTCCCATCAGCTAATTGTCTCTGGATGCAAATGTTTAAACCATTATTTGGTATCCCCTTTCAAGGATTGAAATAATGCCCTCATACAAACATCATCATGATCAATCTCAAACAATTCTATAAAATGTTCAAAATCTTGGATGTGTTTTTCAGTTGTGATGGTGTTAGGTTCTCCATCAAACACAAATAAGTACTTATAGTGCTTTGGAGGAAAATAATGAAGGATGTGAGGTAATTTTAAAGGATTGTATCTATGATGAATCTTGGAGGGTCTTGGATCAAATACAAGAGGTGAGACATCATCCTTGGTTTTGTGAATCTCATCAACTTGGCTATGGTCATTACATGGCTCAGATGGAAGATTTTGATCGAAATCAGTGATAAACTGAGGAGATATATGTACGAATTTAGGAGGAGGATATACAATTGCAAGATCCTCATGATCATCATTTAAATGCAGCAGGTAAAGAAAAAATTGTTTATCATGTTCAGGAAAGGACAAAAGGTACTTAGTAACAAAAAATACTATGTCTTGGAAAAAACTCAACTTTAGGTACTTGTTTTCTCCCATGATGTCCTTTCATATCTATTTCAATGTATCTCATCATCCAATGGAGTCTCTGAATTGCATTTGAAGTTTGATTGGAGTCGCCAATAAAATCTTTAGGCTACTGAGTCTTTGGACATTGGAGTCGCCATGAAAATTTTGAATTCTAGATTCTTGAAAATGGAGTCGCCATGTGAATGATGTACAACCTTTTTGTGTCTAAATACTTTTCACCATCAATACTCAAATCTGAAATTTGTCGTTTCTCCCATGGAAGATTTCACCTTCATTCCCCGTCAACAACATCAGAATGTTAGCACTCTATAAATTTGTCTGGTTGATAAATAAATGATAGAGGTAACCTACAAACCAACTTTAGGTTGGATTCTGACCCTTC
This sequence comes from Picea engelmannii, assembly GCA_009831015.1. Taxonomy (NCBI): domain Eukaryota; kingdom Viridiplantae; phylum Streptophyta; class Pinopsida; order Pinales; family Pinaceae; genus Picea; species Picea engelmannii. Next base: position 287,415 of record ML792660.1, on the reverse strand, counting down.
CAACCAAAGAGAGCTCTCTCAAACATGTAGAGACTGAAAATACTCAAAACAATTTGGCAATGGACACACATAGGTCAGGTTTTGCAATAGGATAGTTTTTAAAGGGTTGGTAGGAAAAACAAGAGAACAGGGTCATTGGGCAATGGGGTCAACTACTGAAATCATATGAAGATTTACAAGCTATGTATTCCTAAGGGAATGGAGTAAAAATAGGAATTGTGTTCAACCAAATAAGAAATATGAGATGGAAGTTGGAAACAAAGGAAATACCATTACGAAAAGAGGCATCTAACAGAGGATGAATATCTTGGTATATCTTTAGAATAAGGAACATAAAGGTTGGCTACTGAAAACAGAGAACCAATCAAGGGTGAATTCTGAACCAGAAACCAATAAACACATAACAAGTATAATCAATGTGAGAAGGAGCACCAGCAAGATGAATTCCTTCTTTTACTTAAAGATTATTACTAGCAGAAAAACACATTCATGAATATGAAATACAGGAAAACATATTGAACATCAACGCAATGATGAATCTCGATTATCCAATAAAACCTTCTCTGCTTGTATTAAAATTCATAAGAAATCACAAAGTTTTCCTGCTACAAAGGTAGGCCCCTCTCCATCCATTCAAACCATTCTTTTATATTTTTAACAATATATATAGATAAATTACATATGAGGCCAAAAAATGGGTCATTCTTTCCAAGATTCCAAAAATAGACATCGGTTATAGAGGGAGTAACTCATCAAACCGAATGCCTACTTTCTAGGGAACAGTTGCAAACAAAAATAGAAATACCTGGGATCTTTCCACTAAATTCCACCTATATATAGTATCACAAGATCCCCTGAAATATACTCGATTTAGCTTGTCATGTATTTTTATTTTCGGTTTTCAATCTCTTCCTTTAACGTGTCTAGACAGTTAGGTTGATTTTCTTCAATGCTTTTGACTGTTCTAGTTTTAGCCTCCTCCTTTTGTTGTTTTTTCCTTTTTCTTACACCAACTTGTGTGTTGTATCCATCCATATATCCATTAATAATCAAATCCTTCATAATAGTATTCAACCTGATCTCTTCACCTAATCTTGGCTCATCGGCAAATTTTGCATGAGATTTTGTTGTTAGGATTTGTGCAACATGCCTTTCTCTCTTTTTATTTGATAATTCTGTCATATTCTTTGAACTTCCTGATTTGCTGAAAATTGTTGAATCTTTCTCCTCAACTTCCTCTAGTTTGTCAAGAAACATGGGCCCATTTCCCTCAAACTGTACATGATTTGGACGAGTGATTCGATTTGCAGATATATCGTTCTGGAATAAGCTGTTAATTTCCCAAAATAGAGTAATCTCACCTGGGTTTTGAGTAACAGTCGCAATAAATTATAATCATTGGCTACTGACGAAAAATACTTATGGGGATAATAGCCTCTCATGTTTAGCTAACAATTTTCAATGATGAGTATCAAATCGGTTATTTGATGGCACTTATTTGGCACTGCACGGACGAATGGTACACAAGCAGGTTTCTCGAGATGATTTGACTCACTGTCAAGTTTCATTGTCACGTGTAGCCCTCGGATTAGACTCAATTAATCACATTTAACACGTTATTTATGGGGTTTGATGGGATGGTTTTTAGGAAACCCTCCTTTCTCCCCGAAATACACTAGAATATGCCACATACCTTTGCGGGGAAACCACGGCTAAAATTTCGAGACTGCTTAGATATTTCAACCTCTGCGTCATTTCAAACTCCGCAATATCTCCCAACCGTTGATCTCGGTGGATGGTGATCTATGTCCTTTCAGTCCCAATATACTTAACACCTCCGCCAAATTTAATCTCATCTTCCATTTTCTAACCCTTCCCCAAATTTATCTGACTTCCAAACTAGTTTAGCACCTTGTTAACCCCTGAAATCTCAATTTTACACCAAAAATTTAAATGGTGATAATAGACTAAATAGGGGATTTATATCTAACCTTCGAATTAGACTTTCTACTAGATAATTTTCCTTTATATCTGTCAATCGGTCGACCCCTCACCATTAATGCATCTTTGGTTTTTCCTTACATGTTGTTCCTTCTCATTTCTTTTGATAGTATAGATGCAACCACGTCTTCTATAGCTAATATGGTTGAACTACTCCCGATATCCATGACTAAGCTATCCCAGGAGTTTGGAAAAGAACATAATAGGATAATACATTTCTCCTCCTTATTGATTTTAATATCCACTAAAGATAACTGGTTTATTATGGTACTAAACGCATTTAAATGCTCAGTCACCAAAATATCATCACTTAGACTCATAAGATATAGTTTCTTTCTAAGGAATAGCTTGTTTACCATGGATTTTGACTGGTATAATCTCCCTAGCTTGTCCCATAGTTTCTTGGGTGAATCTTCACCTAAGACATTCAGCAGTACCGAATCTACAAGACAAATGCAAATCATACTCCTTTCCCTTCTCTCGAGTTTCTCTCATTCTTCCCTCGACATACCTATTGGAATGGTACATGGACATACTACTTCCTATTGTTCTCAATATACAAGAAGATCTTCCATTTTAAGCTTCCAAAGCTCAAAATTATGGCCATTGAATTTTTTGATCTCTATTCTCAAGCTACTCGCCATTCTTTAAGCACAACTTTAAATATCTATAACTTACAACTCTTACTGAACCTATGGTTTAGCTTAGATACAAGTTTTTTAAACCAAGCTCTGATACCACATGTTAGTAAATTAGAGCACTTCCACACTAAACCTAGAAAATGAGAGGAATAAATATTTAATCAAGAAAGTAAATGATAAAGAAAACACATAGTACATAGACATTTTACCCTGGAAACCCAAACGGGAAAACCAACATTCCTTGAGTGTCTTGCTCTCTTGTTTTCTTATTCATTCAAAATAAAAGGTTACATGCCTAACCTTGGTCTACACCTAAGACACAATAGACATAATATATTCTTTATTTACACAAGAACAATGTTGTAACCAATTTGGCTTACATCTACATGCCCAACAACCTCTAAAACAATTTTTCTAAAGATTAGCTAAATATTTTCTCTTTTATAGAATTACAATGTTCCTTATTTATGGGTTTTACAGTAGGAAAAACCCTAAAGAAAGGCACCCAAAAATGGTTACATATCCATGCATAACGTTGGCTACAAATCCCACAAATCTTGGGATTTTGTTATAGTCAACTACCAGATTGATTTACCAGTCGAACTCCATTTGGTCTTCAGTCAGTTTCCACAAGACCGTCTATCGACCTCTTGTTGGTTTGCCTCTTCAACTTGTCGTCGAGCATATTGACTTCAACTTTACCCTGTCGAACACTTCGGCCTTCTACTTTCTCTGCCAGCCGATCCACCTCAACTAGATTTTCACTGCAAAGAATATAACAATCCAACATGGTCAATAGGGTAGGTCAACTTACGAGAGGCATATATTTTGCAGATGAGCTCCAATTGACATGATTTTTTCATCATTGGAAAGGTATTGATGTGTAGAATAGCGTTAATGGGTCTAATCTAAAGATAATATTTTTGTACCCCAAAAAATGTCATTTGATGCCTCAAAATGGCTCTATTAGGTGTCAAGCCCCAATTTTCTAAACTGGGACCTGCCATTAAAATGACCCTATAAGTTGATTCCTCAAAATTTTTCCACTATGAAAGAATCGAGATAGATGAAAAGTAATATAATTATCCAATCCAAATCAAGAAGAAAGATCAAAAGGTATGCAATATCATTAAACAAATACAATAGGACCCAAGTTGTGGTATCAATATTTCCTATATTTATGTAAGAATTCCAAACTCAAATAGAAGGTCTTTTTGGAATTGCACACTTATCATATAGGATCACATTGAAGGTTCTTGAAAACTTACGATAGGATCAAGAAGGAGTTTTTATTGGAAGGTCTTAAAACGGATTTTCAAAATTTTTTGGTTGAATGTGTGGACTTCCAAAAGAATAAGGGAGTGACAATAAAGACCATAGCTCTCCTACAACCGTTATATACACCAATTCAATGTTGGGAAGAAGTTTCAATGAATTTTATTATAGGTTTACCCAAATATGAAGGAAAGAATTTTGTCATGGTAGTAGTGGATCGAATGACAAAGTATGCCTATTTTTTCTCTCTTTCTCATCCTTTTAAAGTACAGTAGTGGTAGAATTCATGGAAATCGTTCAAAATATACATGGAATCCCTAAGATTATTTGAATTGACATAGATCCAATTTTCACTAGAAATTTTTAAAATAAATTATTTTCTTTCTTGGGTACTCAATTAGTTCACTCAATATTACCATGCTTAATCCGATGGGAAAATTGATATTGTGAATAAATTTCTAGAAGGATATATTGGTTTATTTGCATTTGATAAATAAACACAATGGTTCAAGTGGTTTCCCTTGGCAAAATGGTGGTAAAACACATCCTTCCATACTTCATTAAAAAAATTCCCTAGTTATGTCATTTTATGGATATAATCCTCCATCCATCACATCTCCCTTGAAAGGGATTGCAAAGGTTCAAGCAGTGGAGGACCACATATGGAACCAACAAGAGGTTATCAAACTATTGAAGGACAACTTGGTTGTAAAAGAAATAGGATGAAACAACAAGAAGATCAACATCAAAGTGAAAGGGAATTTGAACTGGCGATTGGGTATTTTTTAGGCTACAACCATATAAACAAATATCCCTAAAGAAAAAAAAATAAGTAAAATAAATTAGCACCCAAGTATTATGGGTCATATAAGGTGTTACAGAGGATTGGAAGTGTGGCTTACATATTGGATTTTCCTCCATCTTCACACGTACATCTAGTCTTCCATGTTTCTTTCTTTAAAAAAGTAATCGGTGACAAGATCCCAGTGAAAACTATTTTTCTAGAGATTAATGAAGAAGGTAAAATTATGCTAGAACTAGAAACAATCCTTGAAAAAAGGATTAAGAAGTTGTGGAATCAAGCAATTGTTGAGTACCTCATCAAATACAATAACCTACCAGTGGAAGAGGCGACATCGGAAGATTATTTATTCATGTAGAAACACCCACAGTTAGTCACGTTTTGAGGACAACATTTGTTTGAAAGGGAGGGTCATGTTAAACCCTATACAAATCCCCATGTTAAGTATAAATACCCATGTAAATCCCTATATAATGAGTTATATTTATATTTTAATACTAGTGTTGTCGGCTAGACCCTTTAATTGTAATTGTACCCTTTATCTCCTACACACACACACACACACACACACACACACACACACACACACACTAAGGAGACCTAATTTTAGAATCATATCATCTCATTCTTGTACATATGTTCTATTGAAAAAGGAGGTTTCCCCCTAGAATAGGCTTATCTTTCATTCTTACATCTATTTCTCAAGGCATGGAGATTCTTCTCTTTTTATTTTCAAGCTATTTTGGTATTTTTTTCCTAATATTCTTTCTCTTTTACTTTCTATAATTAAATTCCTTTATATAATTTATCTTAATTCTTTGTTTATGTGATATAAGTACACTACAACTAGTATTAGATCTCTTTCTTGTGCCAACACCTGCCTTATTTTTAGAGAAATTTATTTTATTCTAGAGGTATGTTCCAACATCTATATACATATAGATATGTTGTTCAGTGGGTCAACCTACAATTAGGAAGCATACACATAGGGAATACAAATGGGGTCACTTGGTTGGATGTCCTTGTGCGCCTTTGTCAATAATTGGTGAGTAGTAATGAATTATACATAATTTTTTCATGGATTCAATATTCCATGTACCCTTGGGTATATAGAAACCCCCCTAGGCATACCTAAAACAAACCCTACAAAATAGTTTTATCCATTTATCACTATAATACTCTGATATCACTCTCACATATCAAGGAAGCAAGTAGTAAGACTAAGGGTACAATTGATTCTCATTAGTTATATCCATTAAATAACGACCCTCAAATATTATGGGAAACCCTTCATTATATTAGATAAATCTATGGCTTAAATTCCTTTTCTCTTATGACTTTGTTGAACCTCTCCCAAAATTCCTATAGAACCTCAAATATCCAAAATTTGAAATTTTTGTTAATATAGTAGTCTTATAATAGTAAAAAGTTATATCAAATTGGTCATAGGATTTCATATACAATTATGGGTGTTCTAGCCCAAAATACTCCTTGTGTGAAGATAATCATGTTGGTGTATCTCACCAGTAACTCTTTCAGTGGAACCAAGTGGTCCCATGACTGCTACTAGAATAAAGAACCAAATCACCAACCTTGAATAAAAAATAGAGAAACTCACTAACTCATAAATGGAATTCCAAGCCAACCTTTCCATGGAAATGATATCCTTTAAAGATTACATTAACCACAATATTATATTTGGAATGATGGCATCATTGATTGATAGTGGGGAATATTTAGGGGGAGGAGTACGTCACACTAGACCATCCTTTCATAACACGCAACACCATATGATACACAAATTTCCTAAGGTAGATCTAAATAAATTCAATGGCATCAATCCAACATGATGGGTGGACCATATGAAACATTTTTTTCTCTCCATCATATTGATGATGGATAGTTGAAACTCCAAGTGGATGTGTTATATATGGATAAGGAGTGTTTCCAATGGTGGCAATGGCATCCAAAGGCATATGAAAGGTAAATTAATTGGGACCATTTTTAGAAGGACATTTATGATAGATTTGAAATCAATACTCATATTTTAGGGACCTTGACCAAGTTACAAGAAACCAACATAATGGAAGAATTTATTTCTTCCTTTAGGAGATTGGTAATCAGAACATAAGTTATTAATAATTATTTCTTCAAGTAGTGTTTTATTAGTGGTATTGAGGAGGAAATCAAAGAACAAGTGTTGATGTCCCACCTAGATACTTGGTTGGAGGCCTCTCAACTAGAAAAAATGGCACAAGTGGTGGTAAAATCCCATAATAAACGACCCAATTTTTTTCCACAACCACATCCCCATTTTTTTCCTTATCCACTTTCTTCATATCC
>ML792660.1:206304-280253 GCA_009831015.1 Picea engelmannii | reverse complement strand
AGATTGAAGTTAGAGGGACATGTTTTAACCTAGTGGGAAATCAATATGGAAACACTTAGGTTGGAGGGTGATCCACTAGTAACTAGGTGGGAGGACTTCAAAACCTTAATCAAGTCCCAATTCTACCCTATTGTGTATGTATAGGACAAATGGATATGGTGGCACTACTTCAAGAAGAAGCAAGGGTAGAGTGTATATGAGTACACCATCAAGGTTAGAAACATGGCCATAATGTTGGGTATCTCTCCCAAGAACCCATGTGGACTCCTTAAGTATCTGTGGGGTCTATATAGGCATCTACAAAATCAAGTGATGCTTTTCAAGCCAATGATAGTGGACAAGGCATGTGTGCAGTGTTGGAATTATTGTCATTGATGTCATATTATGGAATTAAAATACACACAACATTTCCAATATTGATTTATATATAGTTCTACAAGTATATTAAAAAAAGGGTGCATGTGAAAAAGTAAAAAGTGAAATGGTGGTTTCAAACCCATGGGTTTGGGGTATTTTCCCATGGTATTTGAGGTATTTCCCATGATATTGAGAATTAATTATTTAATTAAGGGATATGTCCCTTCATAAATGGTTATGAAAAGGTATAAAAAAATAAATATTTGAGATAAAGTGTGTGTGTGTGTGAACAATGGATTAGCAAAGATTGAATTGCGAAATTAGTTTCAAGTCATCTTGGAATTTTTGTAATAAATTTTTTTCTTTGATGTTTCAGACCTTGAAATTTGGAAGAGATGGAGGAGAGATATTGGTGTACATGTGGTAAAATATTCAGGGATTGGTTCACTATAATTTTGGAGATATTCCCTATGGAAGTTAGGGTTCCTGTGTAAATATGTTGAACCTGCACATAATAGATCTAGCTAGAAATTGACATACACAATTGCAGAGAAAATATGAGAAAATAGAAGCAGGAGAGAAAGAATGGAAGCATTCTCATTAACCAAATGAATGAATGATAATTTACACATGATTTACTCTATATAAATCAACCGATGTACACTAGAGGAGAATCCAATGTGTCATAGTGGTCGTCTAGAGTGATCTGGACACACACCATCAGTTATGAGAGTAAACTACCACCTAGTCTAGTCTCTCGGGAAGTTACGAGAGTGAATTGCCACCTAGATGAGTTAACCAGTATATGAGTCTTCAGTTAAATGACTAAAACATAGTGAAGTGAGGAGGAGATCAAGGAATCACGAGTAATGTGCTAGTATGATGATGATCCCAATGACAATGCACATTAACTAGTGATGATCCCAATGCTGCATGGTGATAATCGCAATGTGGAATCTAGACTTGACTCAACTGATCAAACTGAAGTGTGAACTAAAGAGAATATTCTCCTAGAGGAATATTCTCCCTAAAATATAGGAGACTGAATAATGACTAATAAACATAGGAAAAAGAAATCCTAGGTGTGTGTGTGAAGTAACTACAACACCCCCCTGAACATCACTATTGTGAAAATAAAGAATGGGTCCCGACAATGAGGTCATGTTAGGTGCCCAAATAGAAAAGCTACACTGAAATAAACGAGTAAAAAGGGAAAAACTCATGGGAACCCCCCCTCAAAGTAAAATGTATGTAAAAAGAAGAACTGGCAGTTGCTAGGAATATGTGTCCTTCACTCGAAGACAACTTCACAGAGAATGGAACTTCTGCTTAGTGAAGGTTTTGGTGAAGATGTCTCCAGTCTATTCTGCTGAAGGAAAAAATCACAAGTCTATGATCCCCTCATGTACCATGTGGATCTCAATGTGCTTCATCCATTGCGTATGAATTGGATCTATGCAACCTAATATAACCGTCGTAGGAGATTACTAGGATGAGAAAACTAGCTAGGAAATACATAGCCTATTGCAGGAGTATGAGGACTTATTCCTAAAGACATTTTCAGATATTAAAGGGATAAAATGAGCTATGGGAGAGATGAAGATTGAACTAAATCCAGGATAAAACATGTAAGGCATAGACCATATCGTCTTAACCCCAGGGTGAAAGAGAAGGTTACGAGGGAAATAGACAAGATGCTTGAGGCCATACTGATTTTTCCAGTTGAAGAAGCAGAGTGGGTTAGCCACATAGTCATATAGAGAAAGAAAGGTACATAGGACATTAGGGTATGCATAGACTACAGAAGTCTTAATTCTACCTGTGTGCATTACCCTTTTCCCACATCTTTTATTGACGAGGTTCTAGAACAAGTTGCGGGGAAAGAGTCTTACTCGTTTATGGATAGATTTTTGGGGTATCACCAAGTGAGATATATTGAGGAATACAAAAATAAGACCACATTCATAAAAAAATGGGGGTCATTTTCATATAATGTGATTCCCTTCGGCCTAAAGAACACACCTGGAGTTTTTTCTCGGATTGTAATAACATCATTTTGAGAATTTAATCACAAATTTTTAGAAGTTTATATGGATGACTGGATAGTGTGCAGTCTACTGAAACAACATGTAGAGATACTATGACTAATGTTTGATCGGTGTAAGGAGTTGCAGATATATTTGAACCTCAAAAAGTGTATCTTTTGCGTGCCACATGGAAATCTGTTAGGCCACATAGTATGCCGAGAAGGAGTGCTACTAGACCCATCCAAAGTTGCGGTCATTTTGAATATGCAACCTCCTATGAGTGCTAAACAATTACGCTCAACATTGGGGCACACATGAAACTATCACAAGTTCATCAGAAAGTATGCGACTATTATTTCACCCATGGAAAATCTACTAAAGAAGTGATCCAAAATGGATCCAAGAAGTCCTAAAAATAAAAGTTCTCAGAATCAAACGAAACCAACGCCATTCTGTCCATCTCGTCATACTGATTTCAGCCATATAATGTTTTTCACAAATGGATTCCATATGCGAAATATATTGCGTTCTAACCGATTTCCCAAATAGGAAAAAAAATCAACTGGTCAAAGTCAACAGGCCGTACTGCTGACGCCAGAAGTATGACAGGTGATGTTAGAATGATGTCAAGATGAAGTCATCACGTTGACGTGGCATCACCAAGAGGTGACATGTGTCACTCAAATTTGGATATTTTGGGCTGATTTGGCACTTGTATGGATTTGACATGTGGAACTGTATAGATGACATGTGGCAGTCCGTACATGACATGGCCCAATGGAAGGCTAACACGTGGAAATATGGATGACAACTGGGTTGTACAAATGCTGATGTGGTAGGATGACTGTGTAGTATGATGACGTGGCATGACATGTGGTTGTATGACGAGTGACATGGTAGGTGACTGGGTTGTACGGAAGCTGATATGGCAGGTGATTGGGCTATACGACGATGACATGGGATGTTGATTGTATCCTGATTGTATTCTAACTATGAAGGTATCTATATGGTACGATCTAATCACAGGGTGACACGTGGCCCAATAAGAGGGCTCCATGTGGCACCCCAAATTTTTCCAATGTCAACTAGTTCAAAAATTTGTTATGGATTTCGAGGGTTTCGAACCCTTGACCTCCATGGGTGCAACAATTTCATGGAAAGGAGAGGACCGATCGGGCTACATGGCAGGAATTAACCAAATCTCACCAAATTTCTATTTAAGTTGATAGGTGGTGAGTTTAGGGGATAAGCCTTGGTCGTCAGGGGCTAGCCTTGACCGACTAGGGGATAAAGACCAGGAGCCAAAGCTAGAGCAGAGTGCATGGGAGGTAAGGGCTTGACAACATGGGCCATAGCCACATGACCAGGACTCGAAATCAAGGGGGCTAACATGTGCCAGCCCAACCCTCGACCACATGGAAGAGTGCATGTGACCAGGAGCCCATAGAAAGGGGGCTGCGTGCCCAAAGTTTTTCCAATGTGGGTTTTTTCTAAAGTATTTTGAATTTTTTATGAATAAAAGCTCGTTTTTAATGGATTTTTCCCATTATTGGGAGATATGGAGCCCAATTTGAGGCTAGATCTTGGGAGGAAGTTGGGAGGTTGATGCCCACTTCAAATATATATAAACCAGGGGTTCTTATCAACATTAAGAGAGGTTTAGAATAGGAGAAATGATGAGGAATTCGGCAGCCAAAGCCATTTTTATGCAGGGAAGCCATTGAGGAGGGAGATTTTGCGGGCCAATTTTGGGTGCTACACTCAACCGTTTTCAGTGCCGTTAGTTGTGTCGGTTTCTTGAGGTTGAGAAGAACACAACCAAACCAGTTTTTAATCCATTTAACACTTTTCTGATGTAATTTTGAAGAATTTAATATAAATAATAAAGCCTCACCCACTGAGACAAAGGCCCATAGATGTAGGCAATCTTGCCGAACTCCATTAACAACTTTTTTGTTATGGTTTGATTCTCTTTGTACTTACATTCTGATATGGATTTCTTATTATGGCTACTATAATATCTCATTAATTTCTTCTTCTTTCATCAATTCCTAATTGGTTAAAGAACTCATGTTTAAAACTCAACCATAGTCTTTAAAAGATCATTTCAGATCAAGTGGTATCAGAGTAGGTTGACGGTTGGTTTTTGAGTTTGCATGATTACCAAGGAAAAGCTAAATCATGGTGAAGGTAAGCTTGTAGAAGGGGATCCATAGATTGGATAGAGAAAGATGAATTCTCAAAGTGAGCAGATGACATTGGAAGAAGGCATGTCTCAGAATGAGATTGAGTTGCAAAAAACTTTATTCGCCATGTCTGAGATGGTGAAGGTATTATATGAGGATTACTTGGAACAGAAGAGGCCTTTCCAAGGGGAATCTTCTAAAAAAGAAAAAAGTGAAGAAGGAGAGGATCCTCCTCAACCTCCTCCTTCACCTCCTTCTTCTCCATCAACTTATTATTCTTCAAGTACAAGTTCCAAATCCATTGCAAGAAAACATTCCCATAAACATAAACATGATATGACTTTGCTTAAGCTTGATGTGAAATTTGAATTACCCAATGGTGAATTCAATGATGAGAGGCTTAATAACTGGGTCAGATAGATGGACGTTTATTACAGTGTGCAAAAAATCAAGGATGAGGAAACTCAAATCAAGTTGGAATCACTTCTTATTGCAGGCACAACACTCATATGATGGCATAGTAAGTTACAAAATGGCACGCAACAAGTGGGTAATGTATTTCAGTCATGGCAAGATTTTTTTTTTTCACTTAGAAATCAATTTTATCCTTTGGGTTATAAAGAGAAGGATTTAATTGAATGGAAAGGTATTAAACTAAGAAAGGGACAAACAATGCAAGAATACACAACTAAATTTCGTAAGATGGGATTAATGTTAAACATTCCATTACATACCCAAGACACTCTTATGAAGTATATATGAGGTTTACCTGCACATATTCATAACAATGTGTTTATGTTTGGACCTACTAATATTGATGATGTTTTTGTTCAAGAAACATACATTGAAGCAGGGAAAACATGAGTTAGTGTATTAGGGGAATTGTCTTCAAGAAAAGAGGACAAAATAAAGGGGAATGGAAAGAAAGAAAATTTAGTGACAAGAAGGGAATATAATCTCTCTTATAAGCATTGCAAGAAAGAAGGGCATGATGATGACCATTGCTGGCAATTTCATCTAGAGAAGAGACCAAAGTGGTTCAAAGAGAGGAAAGGGAGGAAAACGATTGTAGTAGTAACACGACCAACAAACTTGGGATATGATTCAAGTGATGAGACTAAGATCACAACAGTTGGTTTGACAAGAAAAATTGGTGATGGATATGATTCTAGAAGTAAATTGTTTCACATAAGGGTGATAATGAAACATACTAAGATCGATACATTGATAGATAGTGGATCTCAATCTAACTTGATTTCAAAGGAAGTGGTTAAACAATTTGTATTAAACACTAAGATGCATCATAAACCTTACTCATTCAAATGGATAATCAACAATCATAAATTGCACATAACAAAGCAATGCACTTTAAAGTTTGAAATTTCATCAAATTTTGTGGATGAGGTAACATGTGATGTGGTGCCACTCAATGAATGTGGAATGGTATTAGGAAGTCCTTATTTGTATGATCACAAAGAATTATTCTACATGGAACATAATCAATATCACTTAATCAAATAAGGAAATGAATATGTTGTACATGCTCATCACTTAAAAGCAAATCAATCTCTACAAATAATAGAACAATTAAGGAAGGAAGATTATGCAAGAAACACACCTATAATTGTGCCAAGTAAAGAAATTGATCTTAAGAATGAACATGAGATGGTTGTAGAATGGAATTTCAATCATACTTTGCTTCAATATAAGCTAATGTTGTGCAAGTACTACAAACATACTAGATCATTTGCAGCCATATTTATGATGTTATCGTAGCTAATGTTTTCAACATGGATGGTAGTGGCTTCAGTAAGATGTGAAAGAGTACAAGTAGCTAACAATATGCTGTTAATTGTCATGGTTGTTTTTCAATTGATATTGATGATATAGGTGCACATGAAAAAAGTTCAAAGACAAAGAACAAGTGGGGTGGCCTATCCCGCACTTGATGATTGGTTAATATCATTTTGGAGGACCAAAAGGTCTTATTGGGGAGGCATGATCCAAAATGGATCCAGGAAGGCCTAAAAATCAAATTTCCCAGAATCAGATGAAACCAACACCATTGCATTCGTCTCATCACGCTGATTTTGTCCATATAATTGTTTCGCAAATGAACGTTGTATGCGAAAGATATCATGTTCTGATCGATTTCCCAAACATGAAATAAAGTCAACCGGTAAAAGTCAACATGCCATATTGATGATGTCATAAGTACGACATGTGACATCATCATGAATTCATTATGATTTCATCATGCTAATGTGGCATCACCAGGAGGTGACACGTGTCACTCAAATTTGGCATTTTCAGCCTGAGTTGGAACTTATACTGATTTGACATGTGGCACTGTACGGATGCCACGTGGAATTCCATACATGAAGGGGCCCAATGGCAGGCTGACACATGGTAGTAAGGACAAAAATGGCCTGTACAGATGTTGACGTGGCAGGGTGACTGTGTAGTATGGATGATGATGTGGCATGACACATTGTTGTACGACAAGTGACGTGGCAGGTGACTGGGTTGTATGGAAGCTGATTGAGATGTACATAGATGATGTGGCATGCTAACTGTACACTAAATATATGATGACTGTTTTGGTGACTGTGTGGTACGGTCTAATCATAGGGTGCCACATTTCCCAATCAGAGGGTGCCATGTGGCACCCCAAATTTTTCCAATGTCGACTAGTTCAAAAATTTGTTATGGTTTCTGGGGTTTTTGAACCCTTGACCTCCATGGGAGCAACGAATTCTTGGAAATGGCAGACTGATCGGGCTGCATGACATGACTTAACCAAATCTCATCGAATTTCTATTTAAGTTGATAGGTGGCGAGTTTAGGGGATAAGCCTGGTCGACGGGGGCCAACCTCGACCAACCAGGGGATAAAGACCAGAAGCCAAATATGAAGTGAGGCATGTGGGAGGTAAGGGATTGGCCACATGGGCCATAACTACATGACCAGTACCCAAAATCAAGGGGGGCAGTGTGCGCCAACCCAACCCTCAGCCACATGGTAGAGTGCATGCGACCATGACCCCCGAGAAAGGGGGTTGTTGTTGGAAATATTGTGAGGGGAGTGAATCAATATTTAGAGCAATGGTGTTTTTGAACTTGTACTTCAATCAGATCATGTATTCAATTTATATCCAATCATAAATGAAGACTATCCAATGAACAATGAATAATAGTATAAGAGATACACCAATACACCATGCATAGTATATAATAAGTAATCATGTATTATTGTTCAAAGGAAGTAATGAATTCCAAAGGTAGCTACAACTTCCAAATATAAAGGGAGGGATAAACCTCCAAAAGGAAGATACAATCCTCAAATATCAAGAGAGGATTGACTTCTCCATCCTTACCCCTTCCTTCCACCCAATAATATATGAGATATAATAAAACTTTACATTAAATTATCACCATCAACCAACCATCACATAGAACCTAATAATGCTTCCTGAGACTTCTTCAACTTCTGAAATTCTTCACTTCTTGGAATACTCTGATCATGTATATAATATTACTCTATGTATTCTCTGAAACTTATCCAAGTTTCACTCCTTGAATCCTCCCAGAAAAAGGAGTTATAGAGAAAATGGTAGACCTTATTCAATTCTGGTTTATTCAGGAGAGTGAACTTGTACATAATTCCCCACACTCAATATTTAACATAATATTCTGAGATTCATACAAAGAAAACCAAAACCTGTACTCTTTCCAATGCAATTGGCCTCATGTCATTTGGATTCTCTACGAAGATGTTATGACTATTTTACCTGGACACCTGTTTATGACTAGCTTTAGGACTAGTAAAAAACCCTATCTTCCACATAGTGTATCTCCAAAATTATAGCGAATAAGAGATGAAATTTTACCACAGGTACCTAGATATGCCTTTTCAATAGCCTCCAAATTTCACCATCTAAATCGTTCTAGAAACAAATTTATAGAGAAAATGGTAAGATGACCTATAAATAACATACCTTAGAACACATCACCAAAAGACTTCATCCTCCCTTGAAATTCGACCTTCTTTACTTCAGATTTCCTCAGAAATTCGACTTATATCGCTTTTTTCATTAATAAACTTGTGTGTTAAAAAATGAATGTATAATGAGATGTATTTATACCCTTTATGTCACTTTGTTTTAACATTAGGGCCGGCATGTAGTTTCTGCTTCAATTCACATTGTCATCTTCAAAAATTCATTTCTCCTCAATCGTGAGGATCCACGTCACGTGCCACATACCACCGAAAGTGGCATGACTTATACTATCCATCCATGGGTGTTTTATATGCATGTGTAATTTACTTCATGTCTATCTACTTTGATCAATTGTGGAGTCCAAAAACCAATGGCTAGGGTTGACATCAATGACAACAACCAATCTTCCAACAATCTCCCCCTTTTTCATTGATGGCAACACTTATTCTCCCCCTATCATCATGATACCAATTTATCTCCCCCTTTGACATCAATGGAAAAGTGTGGGGTTGATCCCCCCGAGTTCAATGGCATAAGGTGACCTTCTTCTTTGGGGTTGCTCCCCCTGAACATGTGACACTCAATAATACTTCATCCTTATTTTTGGTCTTTGGGAATTTTTCTTCCTTAGAATCCTTTTGTGTGGCTTCTATCTCCTCTCTCTTATTCATGTCTAGGATGTATATGTTGTTTAGTATTCTTGTTGCATTTGCAACCAATCTTCCTGAGTTCTTTTCTCTGATTTTACATTTTCGGGAGTCAAACGTAAGAGTGTATCCTTGATAACATATTTTGCTGACACTGAGGAGATTATGCTTTAGATATTCAACCAATAGGACTTTTCCTTCTTTTACATTTTCACTTCCAATATTTACAGTTCCTTTTCCAAGTATTTTGGTAGATGAGTCATCTCCAAATTCAACATTTCCACCCTTTTTCTTCAAGCTGACAAATTTTCTTTGATCTCTGGTCATATGAGATGAGCACCCACTCTCTATGAACCATTCATCTTCTTCTTTGAATTCTTTAGCGACCAATGCTATTTGACAGTTTTCATTGTGTGGAATTTATTTCCTTTTCCATGTTGTAGTTGGTATAGGGACATTTGGCATAGGATTATCTTCCTTCATCTCTCTGCAATATCGTGATTTGTGACCAATATTATTGCACTTGTAGCATAAAATATTTTGATCCATTAATGGGTCAAATGGATTATAATTTCCATTGAAATGTCTATGAATATTTCCATATCTACTATTTGCACCATTCATGTAGCTTGCATAGTTATTCCTTTCATTCATGCTACAATTGATTGCCTTGTGTCCAAAATTTCCACAAGTATAACAATGTCCAAGACATAAATTTTGATACATGGGAGTAAGTGATCTTTTTTATGGTGTGGTCCATCTGGGTTCACGATATATTCTTCTGTAGTTTCCTTCATAGTGATTTCTTTCATACCTGATGGGAGAGGATCTTCTTGATGTCTCATTCCTTCTGAATTCTAGTCTTCTATCTTGTTGTTCAACTTGCTCTGAAGTGTTGGTTTCATCATTTTCATATTCCTTCTCTTGTTTTGTTGTCTTTAAACTATGATTGTATCCTAGTCATGTCTTGTCATTTAGAGATATTTGACTGCTAAGGATCTCATCTAATTTTTCAGTGCTTTTTTCAAACTTCAACTTTTCTATTGTCAATAGTAGATCCCCTTTTGTGTGATCCAATTCTGCTTTCAATTTCTCATAATATTCTAATTGTTCCTTCAAGATATCAATGGTCTTTTCAAGCTTGTAATTCTTTTCTTCAAAAATACTCAATTCACCTTTTAGTATTATGCTTGTGTTTCTAAGCTTGCTATTTTCGGTTTCAACATGCTTCAACTTTTCAAGATTATCATCTTCTTGTTCACTCTCTACATTGTTTTTGTATCCCTAAAAGGAATCAAGGTTGGTTTCTTCATCTGAATCTTCATCATAAATGATCTCTTCTTCTTTATAACTCTTATGATCATCATCCTGGGTTGCTTGGGTTATGAAGAGGACTTCTCCTCCACCATTATCTTCTTCATCACTCTCATCTGAGGAGATGTCATCATACTTGGAGTAGAAGATCTTTCTATTGTTGAGACTTCAACAATATGTCCTATTCTACGACAATTAAAGCATTCGTGAGGAGACTTACCTTTGTATCTGCCAGTTCCCTTCTGGAGCCTTCTTACGAAATTTACTATTTCTTCATCAAGATCATTATCCTTGTATTTTGTCTTATTTATGGATTTAAAGGCTGCTTCATTGTTTGGCTGGTCACTTTCTGTACTAGTTCTCATTTCATATGCTATAAGAGACCCATGTAAATCATCCATTGTCATTTTGGTCAAGTCCCTAGTTTCTTCAATGGTAGAGACCTTAGCATCATAATTCAAGAGAAGTGATCTAAACACTTTTTGTATAACCAAGGATTCATTGAGCTCTTCACCTAATCCTCTGATAGAATTAAAAACTTCATCAACTCTAAGAAAATAGGTTGCAATATTTTCCTTTTCATCCATCTTCAAATTTTCAAATTCTGCTCTATGTCGTTGAAGCTTGACCTTCTTAACTTTTGGATCACCTTCATAGATACTCTTGCATTTGTCCCATACCTCTTTAGCAGTGCTGCAACCCATCACTTTTCTAGGAATGGTTGGTGCCAATGCTCCTAGAATAACATGTCTGGCTTTTGAATTACAACTCATAATATTCTTCTCATTTGGATCAGTTGGAGCATTCTTTGGGATTACATAGCCATTTACAACTGAGTAACAAATGTCTATTCCCAAATATTTTAGTTAAGTTTTCACTGTATCACTCCAGTATGCATAATTTCTTCCATCAAATCATTGAATCCCATTTGGAATGTTCTCATGGTCATCCATCTCTGCTCAGGATTTTCCTTCCAGCGGTTAAACTGTTTTGAAGGCAACTTGCTCTGATTCCAATTGTTGGAAATACTAAGAGGGGGGTGAATCAATATTTAGAGAAATGGTATTTTTGAACTTGTACTTCAATCATATTTTTGGTCCTAAAGTATGCACTTGACTGCTAAAGGGCAAAGCTAGGCCACCTCAAGTTTTGGAATGATTTATTTTTAATTTTGTTGGTCAGTTAGAGGGTTAGTTATACCAAGAAAAGAGAATGGTTGGGTTGGAAAAATGATATGGATGAGGGTCCTCCTTGGCTGGTGGCACACAAATGACAGACAAATGAAATAATAAAATAAAGGGAAACAACAAACCACTCCATGAATAATATGATGCAAGAAGTTTAATACTTAAAATATCATTTCAAGACATTAAACATGTATCACAAACACAATTAATCCCTCAGGTTGCGATAAAAAAAAATATTCACCAAGCATTAGCTTTTTTCACAGGTTGCGTATCAATAAAGACAAGTTATACAATAACCAAAGGAAATGACATGTACTTTGCACAAATCAAAAACTGCATTCAAGATAAGATAAAAACACCTGAATATTTTAAGGAAACACTATCATCAAGAGTATATTCACTAGGTAGATATATTTAATACATGCATAGAATGGGTCCAATCAATTGTTGTATTTATATCCTTTCCCAAAAAATCCAACCCTCAAAACATTCATAAACTGCATATTTATCAGAGTTGTAGAGGCTCTCATCCATCTGGGACTGAGACTTAACTCTACACTAACAATTGTAGAATGACTAATTAACTTGAATAAAACACTGCTGGAGTACAACAATGTATACTTCACACTTGAATTAATAAAAAATAGTGGTTCTTATCACACATAGAAGACCACTTATTAAATTAATCTAAAAAGAATCTTGAACTGAACAATTAAAAACTGCCACTAGCGATGAAACTGGACTGATGCGAGCGATGGAATGAACTGCGACCGTGGCCGAAACTGTTTTTAAGTGATAGAGCTAAGTTCTGAATTGATCATGGCATGCACATGTGCTATTCGAGGCCATTGGAGACAACAATATGTGCAACGTGAAAATCTCCTGGAGTGACATGGTGACCTGACGTCATATAAGCATGTGATTGTAAAAGTTGTCGAGGGTGGTTTGGATGCACACCGTTCTGACTCCTGCAATCCACCACAAACTGCCACGTACCTCATAAGTTATACCATGGTTTCAATTACAGGAAAACTCTGGAAAATTAACGTTCGAGCATTTTACGTACTCGCAATGAAGTGAGACCATCGATCATGTCACAATCTATGATCCGAGTGACCCTGCTACTTTAACGCCCCTGCTAAAGTTCTATCCGTATGCCATATTAGAACTCCCCTATCTGATTTAGCGATGGCACCAATTTCTTAGATCTCGATATATTTTGAACGTGGAGCATGAATGTCTCCCAAAGTGACCTTTTCCTGAAGAGACATGGCAGTCTCTTGTCACTTCGGCACTTCAGAGTTCAAGATCTTTTAGATGCAAAGTTTGTATAACTCCCAGAGTAATATGGTCCCGAAGTGACGCGGTGGACTAAAATGAATGCCATGTGTCATGACGTATGAGTTCCATGTGTCTCAGGTGAATGAGTGCCACGTGTCTCCGAGACTTTGAGTTTCGAGAGTTTAGATGCTGAAGGTCTCAATTTCTTCGAATGGCCGAATAATGAAATTATTTCAAAGATCCATGGTCCTCATTTATTTGATATCAATGGTCCATAATTACTTCAGGACTTCAGGCCTTCGAGTGATATTCCTTTCTTACTTGCTGTAAAGATAAATGGTCCACAATTACTTCAGGAGTTCGGAGTTCAAGCTTCGGGCCTTTTCAATGCATAGTTCTTACAACCCTCCAGAGCGCCGTATCTCTAAAGTGAGAGATTTGCCTCCACATCTCCTCTTTTTTGAATATCAACGACCACGAGTGATCTCGCTAAAACTTTAATTTCCTTCCTGATCCCCGCAATGCAAATATGCTTGTTCGTAGTGGGATTGATATGGATCAATGATCTGTTGATATAGCAACATCAATGATCTTGAGAAATTGTGGGATGAAAACTTGCAAAAAATTTAATTTTCTTCCCGATCCCTGTAATACCTCCCCGCTGTTGATCTCTCTTCAATGTGATCTGACAGTCGTGACTTAATCTTTGCTTGATCTGGTGACTGAAAATTGAACTCATTTGTTTTCTTGTATTTAAAGACCAAAATGGACTGCTCTGAATGATGCATTTTTTCTCATGGTTGCTTATTGTGCATACAAAGGAATTGGTGGACATGGGTGTCTCATGTGAACAGGAAAGGCTTGGTTGGCCTGATGCATGTTCAATTAGTGGAAAACATGATGACAAGTATTTCAAGCTCAAACTAGACATGCAATTATCTTTCAAGGAAAACAAAAATAATTCGACGCAAAGAATTAGTCAAGAAATCTGATAAAGAAAACTAGGTCATTGAACAGATGGGAAACTGACTTTATCAACTAGAAGAGGAAAAATTTGACGAAGGCATAGGGAAATGAGAGAGGGGAGGCAGGGGTGCAGACCTAGGTTACACCATTGGCTCCAACCGGGGTTACCACTTCCTTGTGAGGTGCTAAGAACAATAGATCAATGCCTTTGAATTTAATAACTTTCTCCCCACCTCCCTTTTCTTACCTCTGTTCTGTCTGCCATCCATGCATCTCTGAAAATTAACATTGAAGCTAACCCCAATGCCTTTGTTGGGCTATGGAGTCTTTATTGAAACTCGAAACTACAAGTAAACCCCAATTTATTTTGTAGGACTATGTAGTCTCTTATTAAAACAAGCTACTGAAAACCAACATACTGAAAAACAATTTGCGAACTAAAAATAAAAAATTAAATGCTCGAATTATGAGATTATTCTCCTACTACCTACTCTATTCAGTTGAAAACCAACTCAATCATGTGTAATCCCATTTCCAATGAAACCAAGAAAACATTTGACTGAGAACCATAACTCCGTGCATGTCACTGTTTAAAATAATCCAAATAGGGTATAACAAATGTGACAAAACGTTAGCAGGCATCTGACACTTACGGTTGCAAATGATGATCATGATGAAACTTACAACCTTTGGGATTTTGGAAAAATAGGAATCCATCCAACTTGTTATTGGATCTTGAAACTCGTGGAAAACCTCCAATTGGTTGAGAAGACAAAGTTTTTGTTGTATGAGATCTGCATTATTGATGAGATTATACTCTTCATATTGCTCATTTGTTTGTTTGAACAGAGAGAGTATTTCTTCTACATGACAAGATTTTTCTCGTCCTTGTTCCAGAAGGTCATTTTCAGACTTATAGATTTCTTGTTGCTCAATGATTTATGGGGAATGCAGATACATACCTACTATAAAAGCAGGTTTGAAATGTGGATTTGGTAGCTCCTCTTCATAACTAGTAAATGGAGTTTGTTCGACTTCAAATATATTACAAACAGGTACTAAAGCTTCATGAAAAATTTGAGCAACAAATTGATCACAGTCATCAATATCGTTAGTTGCATCTCAAACACAAAGATGAAAAGCGTTTTGCTGGAAATCCAAACTAAAAAAGGATTTAACATCAACATTTATTGCCTTCTCATCATCATTTTCAGTTTTAAAAGAATGTTGAAAGTCATCATGACGTATAACAAAATTGGAAGAAGATACAATTGATAATGAATCTTCTTTCTCTTCCTGAGCATTATCGTCCCATTAAGCTATACTTCTATAATAACTAATAATTAACTGTCGAATATGAGTTCCAAATTCTTCACAATAGTTTTCAAAAAGTAAATCAGCTGGAAAAAACCTTTTACAGTGATCACTAAATGATTCATGTAACTGTTTCAAGGAAGATATGCTAGCAGTAGGAAAGGATCGGTACCATTCACGAGCATCTCCTTCTAATGAGTACATGAACATATTCATTAAAACATCCTCATGATGTATTCCCCATTGATGCATGAGTTCATGGAAATCAAACAAATGATCTGCAGGGTTATCATCTTTATTTTCTCTAAATCTGGGCAAGTAATCACCTCATTCATATATAGTAGGAACAATATTTGGAAAACGAAGAACAATAGAGAAATTAAAGGAGAAAACCTCCCAGCCAAGATGGCTTCCATCTGAAAATATGACTTCTTAAAACTATGGAGTTGCCACTAGATTCTTTAACCATGGAGTCGCCAGGTGAATGATCTGTAGTCTAAAAGTGTCTAGTCTTTGTTCACCATCAAATATCAGATATAATCGTTGTCGTTCTCCCAGGGAAATATATTTAGTTACTCCGATCCTTGGCAACGGTGCCAAAATATGTTGGTCCTAAATTCTGCACCTAACTGCTAAAGGGAAAAGCTAGGCCACCTCAAGTTTTGGAATGATTTATTTTTAATTTTGTTGGTTAGTTAAAGGGTTAGTTATACCAAGACAAGAGCATGGTTGGGTTGGATAAATGATATGGATGAGGTTCCTCCTTGGCTGGTGGCACACAAATGACAGACAAATGAAATAATAAAAACAAAGGGAAACAACAAACCACTCAATGAATAATCTGCTGCAAGAAGTTTAATACTTAAAATATCATTTCAAGACATTAAACATGTATAAAAACACAATTAATCCCTCATGTTATGATACAAAAAATATTCACCACGCATTAGTGGTTTTCACAGGTTGCATATCAATAAAGACAAGTTATACAATAGCCGAAAGAAATGACATGTACTTTGCACAAATAAAAAACTGCATTCAAGATAAGATAAAAATACATGAATATTTGAATGAAACACTATCATCAAGAGTATATTCACTAGGTATATAGATTTAATCCATGCATAGAACGGTTCCAATCAGTGGTTGTATTTCTATCCTTTCCCAAAAACTCCAACCCTCAAAACATACAAAAAATGCCTATTTATTAGAGTTGCAGAGGCTCTTGTCCATTTGGGACTGAGACTTAAATCTACACTAACAATTGTAGAATGACTAATTAACTTGACTAAAACAATACTGGAGTAAAACAATGTATACGTCACACTTTACTTAATAAAAAAGAGTCTTGAACTGAACAATTAAAAACTGCCACTAGCAATGAAATTGGACTGATGCGAGCACTGGAATGAACTGAGACTATGGATGAAACTGATTCGAAATGACAGAGTAGTGTTCTGCATCTATCATGGCATTCACGTGCATTGTTAGAGGCCACTAGAGACAACTGGATGTGTAGCGTGAAAATCTCCCGGAGTGACGTGGTGACATGATGTCATTAAAGCACGTGATTGCAGAAGTTGTCGAGGGTGGTTTGGATTCACATCGCTCCAACTCCCGCAATCCACCACCAACTGCCATGTACCTCATAATCTATACCATGTTTTCAATTGTGGGACTACTCTGTAAAATTAACGTTCGAGCATTTTAAGTCCCCACAATGAAGTGTGGTCGTCGATCGTGTCACAATCTGTGATCCTGGTGACCCTGCTACTTTAGCGCCCCTACTAAAGTTCTATCCATCTGCCATATTATAACTCACCTATCTGATTTATCTATGGTGCCAATTTCTTAGAGCTCGGGAGATTTTGAACGCAGAGCATGAATATCTCCCGAAGTGACCTTTTCCTGAAGTGATGTGGCATTCTCTCGTCACTTCGACACTTCAGAGTTCAAGAGATTTTAGATGCAAAGTTTGTATAACTCCTGGAGTAGTACGAGCCCAAAGTGGGATTCCATGTGTCATGACATATGAGTGCCATGTGTCTTAGGATAATGAGTTCCATGTGTCTCTGGGACTTCGAGTTTCAGGAGTTTAGACGCTGAAGGTCTCAATTTCTCCGAATGGCCGAATAACGAAATTATTTCAAAGATCTACGATCCTCATTTATTTGAGATCAATGGTCCACAATTACTTTGGGCCTTCAGGTGATATTCCTTTCTTACCTGCTGCAAATATCAACGGTTCTTGTTGATTTGAGATCAACGGTCCACAATTACTTTCGGAGTTCGGGCTTCGGGCCTTTTCAATGCATAGTTCTTACAACCCTCCAGAGTGTCGTATCTTCGAAGTGAGATATCTGCCTCAATGTGTCCTATTGTTTGAATATCAATGACCACAAGTGATTGCAAGGACTTAAATCTCTCAAACTTTAATTTCCTTCATGATCCCCGCAATGCAAATATTCTCATTCATAGCGGGATCAATATGCACCGTTGATTTGTTGATCTATCAAGTTCAACAATCCTGTGCGATTGCGGGCTCACAACTTGCATAAAATTTAATTTGCTTCCTGATCCCCGTGATGCCTCCCCACCATCGATCTCTCTCCAATGAGATCTGAGGGTCGTGACTTAATCTTTGCTTTATCTGACAGCTGAAAATTGAACTCGTTTGTTTTCTTGTATTTCAATCCCGAAATGGACTGCTCTGAATGATGCATTTTTTCTCATGGTTGCTTATTGTTCATATAAAGGAATTGGTAGACCTAGGTGTCTCCTACACACAGGAAAGGCTTGGTGGGATTGCTGCATGTTCAATTAGTGGCAAACATGATGACACGTATTTCAAGCTCAAACTAGACACACAATTATCTTTCAAGGAAAACAAAAATAATTCGGTGCAAAGAATCAATCAAGCAATCCGATAAAAAAAACCAGGTCATTGAACAGATGGAAATTCAAATTTATCAACCAGAAGATGAAGAATTTGACGAAGGCATAGGGAAATGAGATAGGGGAGGCAGGGGTGCAGAACTAGGTTACAACACATATCATGTATTCAATTTATATCCAATCAACAATGAATACTATCCAATGAACAATGAAGAATAATATAATAGATACACCAATACACCATGCACACTATATAATAAGTAATCATGTATTATTGTTCAAAGGAAGTAATGAATTCCAAAGGTATCTACAACTTCCAAATATAAAGGGAGGGATAAACCTCCAAAAGGAAGATACAATCCTCCAATATCAAGAGAAAGTTGACCTCTCCATCCTTTCCCCTTCCTTCCACCCAAGAATATATGAGAGATAATAAAACTTTACATTAAATTATCACCATCAACCAACCATCACATAGAACCTAATAATGTTTCTCGATACTTTTTCAATTTATGCAATTATTAACTTCTTGGAATACTTTGATTGTGTAGATAATATTACTCAATGTATTCTCTAAAATGCCTCCAAGTTGCACTCCTTGAATCCTCCAAGAAAAGGAGGTATAAAGAAAACGATAGACCTTATTCAATTTTGGTTTATTGAGGAGAGTGAACTTGTACAGAATGCCCCATGCTCAATATTTAACATCAGATTATGAGATTCGTACAAAGGAAACTAAATCCCGTACTCTTTCCAATGATATTGGTATCACTTCATTTGGATTCTCTATGAAGACGTTATGACTATTTTACTCGGAACACCTCTTTATGACTAGCTTCAGGACTAGTCAAAAACCCTGTCTTCCACAGAGTGTATCTCTAAAATGATAGAGAATAGAGAGATGAAATTTTATCACAGGTACCTAGATATGTCTTCTCAATAGCCTCCAAATTTGACCATCTGAATCGTTCTAGAAACAAAGTTATAGAGAAAATGGTAAGATGACTTGTAAATAACTTACCTTAGAACACATCACCAAAAGACTTCATCCTCCCTTGAAATTCGACCTTCTTTACATCAGATTTCCTCAGAAATTCAACTTATATCTCTTTGTTCATTAATAAAATTGTGTGTTAAAAAATGAATGTATAATGAGATATATTTATTCCCTTTATGTCACTTACTTTTAACATTAGTGCCGACATGTAGTTTCTTCTTCAATTCACATTGTCATCTTCAAAAATTCATTTCTCCTCAATCGTGAGGATCCACGTGACATGCCACATACCAACGAAAGTGACATGACTTATACTATCCATCCATGGATGTTGTATCTGTATGTGTAATTTCCTTCATGTCTATCTACTTTGATCGATTGTGGGGTCCAAAAGCCAATGGCTAGGGTTGACATCAATGACAAAAACCAATATTCCAACAGTTGCACGCCCTTATTTTTGCCAATGTGTGCTTTTTCTAAAGTTTTTGGATTTATTATGATTAAAAGCATGTTTTTAATGGATTTTTCCCATTACTGGGAGACTTGAAGCCCGATTTGAGTCCATATATTGGGAGAAAGTTTGGAGGTTGATGCTCACTTCAAATCTATATAAAACAGGGGTTCTTAGCAGCATTAAGAGAGGTTCAGAACATGAGAAATGATGAGGAATTTGATAGCCAAATCCATTTTTATGTAGGGAAGCCATTGAGGAGGGGAATTTTGTGGGCCAATTCCAGGATCTAGGCTCAACTATTTTCAGTGCCATCAGTTGTGTTGGGTTCTTGAAGTGGAGAAGAACACAACTTGACCAATTTTTAATCCATTTGACACTTTTCTGATGTACTTTTGAAGTATTGAAGAGAAATAAGAAAGCCTCACCCACCGAGACAAAGGCATGGAGACGTAGGCAATCTTGTCGAACTCAATTAAAAACTTTGTTGTTATGGGTTGCTCCTCTTTGTGCTTACATTTTGATCTGCATTTTTTATTATGGCTGCTATAATATCTCATTAATTTATTCTTCTTTCATCAATTCCTAATTGGTTAATGAACTCATGTTTAAAACACAACTTTAGTCTTTAAAAGATCATTTCAGATCAAGAAGTCTGGATTGTTCTAGTGGACACAAGAGTGTGATCGAGCGTTTGGCATCCTGAAGGAAAATGTTAACACAACACCTGTTTTGATATTTCCAAATTGGGAAAAGGAATCCCATGTACACGTGGATGCATCAGGTATTTCCCTGGGAGCCATATTAGCGCAACCATGAGATGGAAATATAAATCATCCCATCTATTTTACTATAAGGAAGCTATCAAAAGCTGAATGCAACTATACAACCATCGAAAGAGAGGGTTTGGATATTATTTATTCTTTACAAAAGTTTAGACATTACTTGTTAGGCTCTCATTTTATTTTGTTTACTGATCATTCTGCATTAAAATATCTAGTTAACAAGCCTGTCTTGGAAGGATGAATTTTTCGATGGTTGTTACTGTTTCAGGAATTTTCATTCGAGGCAATAATCAAACCTGAAAGATGCAACGTGGGGCCTGATCATTTGTCCATATTGGAGTCAGGGGAGAGTGTCGGAGAAATCGATGATCAACTCCTAGATGCAGACCTGTTCTGAGTTGAGGTAGTAACAAAATACCTAGAAGACATAGCAATTTTCTTGAGTACAGAGGCCTGCCCAAAAACATACTCCACAACTCAAAAATTTTATATGGTGGTTCGAGCAACAGACTATCAATTTATCGTGGGGAAATTGTATAAGTTGGGCCTAGAAAGTATCCTCAGGATATGCACTTTGGACCATGAAAGATAGGATATCCTCTAGGAGTTCCATAGCAGAGTTGCGGGAGGCCATGTCGGAGGAAAGGAAACTGCACAAAAAGTCTTCCAAGATGGATTATGGTGGTCCACACTCTTCAAATATGAAAATAAATATTCTAGATATTTTGACAGTTTCCAGAGAGTAGGTAAGCCATCAAGATGAGACAAATTGCCTCTTCAACCAGTTCACGCTCTGCAAGCATTTGAGAAGTGGGAAATTGATTTTATTGGACTGATCAACCCCACAACTAAGCACTCAAAGGCCATGTATATTATCAATGCAACCAATTACCTGATAGGATGGGCAGAGGCAACAACTATTCAGGATTGTTCGACTGATACTGCTGCTAGGTTTATCTTTGAAAAAATTATCACTCGGTTTGGATGTCCTAGGAGTCTGACTAGTAAACAAGGTGGCCATTTTATCAGTAGTACAATAAGAAATCTTACAACAGAGTTCTTAATCCAACACCATAAAATCATCCCTTACCACCCACAGGCCAATGGAACAGTGTATATGTTTAACAAGATTATGGAAAGAGGTTTGACGAAGGTTTGTTGCGCAAACAGGGAAGATTGGAATGATAGAGTTCCAACAGTTTTATGGGCTTACAGGAATACCACGAAGAACATCCACACGTATACTCCATTTCAGCTAGTCTATGGGAAAGAGGTTGTGGTTCCTACAGAATTCATTACCCCTAGTCTCTACATTGCACATGTTACACATATTTCGGAGGATTAATTAATTGCCCAGAGGGTTATGGAGTTGCAAGAATTTGATGAGACCGGGTTTTTAGTAGACTTTCATCAATCATTTGAGAAAGCCATGAAGAAGGCTTGTTACGACAGGAATATTAAGGAAAAAACATTTGCGCAAGGAGATAAGGTCCTATTTTATGAAAGTAGATACCATAAACATATAGGCAAGTTGCACTTGCATTGGTTGGTCCCATTTATAGTTGCAGAGATATGATACTCTGGAGTAGTCAGACTAGCACAACTGGATGGTATACTTCGGCCATGATGGGTGAATGTCACTCGCCTGAAACCCTATATTTCTCAGGAATGAGATAAAGGAATGTTTCTCCAGTCCAAAGGAGCATATATAAGTTAGATTTGAATTTTTTCAATTTCTTTAAATTCAATTAATAAAGTTGGAGTGTTCATTGTTGCGTTGTGACATGTATTTCATTTTTTCAGTCTAAAAATTACTTTGGTGCAGAACTGATTACTCATCAACATAGGATCAGAAGAGCCATGAGTCCATTAAATACAGTCAATAAATATGACAGGGACCCCATTATGGTCGGAGGAAGAGAGAATTTGAAGGGAATCCTAGTCCATGTGCCACACACACATTTTCTAGTCATATCCTTTATGATCACTACAATAACCCATCCGAACTATGTTAAACCATAAAGCCAAAATATGCAAAGATTCCATTGATATTCGCACTAGGATTCTCAATCGTTGAAATGGTAAGGCCTAAGGCCGACCACGTCCCTATCCAACTTGTTCAGTAAATTCCAGAATCCCCCAATAGATTTACTCCGTTAAACAGTCCCTTCAGACACCTCAGCTCCAGGTTGTGTCTATAGGGTTAATCATGAGTGACCTTAGGAGTAATGACAGAGCATGCCAGCTGGCATGAGTATAAGGCTACACGAACTCAGTGCAAGACTTATTATTTTCTGTTCTGTATTTGATATTTCTAAACTATCATAGAACCTACAAATTCTCTTAGTTGTGAACCCGAAGATAGTACAATCAATCTAAGTTCTTAGCAGTCCATAGAAGTGATGTTGAGAGCTACAGGAAGCCAAAGTTATCTCTCCAAAGAATCAGTTCCAGACTCATCGTGTGATCCCTAGGTTGAGGTCGTGGGTGACCTCAAAGGGAAGGTTGAGCAAGTAAGCTCCTCGACCTCGACCTGACCAACCAGGTGGTCTTCCAAAAAATGAACATTTACGTGTTCTGGAATGTGGATCCAAATGATATGGGAGGGATGCATTTTGTGTTGAATCTGGAGTTTAGCAACCTCTGTAACTCCACAATCATGAATCTCCGAGACTTGCCAGTTTTAGGCACTACTGGTGAGGTTGTGCAGTGTACCGAGTTCCTCATCAGTTGAGTACATGACATGAGCTTATGGCTCGATAGACGATATCCCATTCATGCAAAGGATATCCATCAACTCATTAGCCTATCCATCGAAGGCAAAGATGTGTTAAAAGGGTTCCATAGCCCCAGTAAACATGGGAAGTAAAAGGGAGAACCCAACTTGTATGAAGGATTTCATACTCAGAGAGGGGGGAACACAGCCAAGATTGACCCCATTTTACCAAAGATGGACATAAAAAATTTCTATTTGATTGCTAGCAAGGTAATGAGGTCCTACTACAAGGGTGAGTGCATGTTGGATGCCCTCTTAGTGGCAGATATTTGAGCCAACAGAGCGATGTTCAATTGGTGTAGCTACCTTCTAGAAGAAATCCTAGTAGTATGTGAGGAAGCTTAGGAGAAGGGAATAACCTTCACCTATGGATACATGATCATTGTGTTCACCATGGTAAAGTGGAATCCACCCTTAGGAAGACCGTTATCACTAACAGATAAAGGTCGATTAGAAAATATGTTCGAGACTTGGCACTCAAGGTCGGACTCTGAGAACACAACATTCAACAATGTAGTGTTCTTAAAGTGGTACAACCGACTTCTTGACGCAAATCAGAGGTTGCATGTACCACAAGAGCTAATCAACCTGAACACGAGGAACATTGCATTTGGGTTGAATCACCACCATACTTTGTTCTGGCCCAGGCATGCCAAAAATGAATATTTTCACTCATGGATGCTGCCATTTCACCTAGATGAGGAGGCCTTTGAAAATGAAGTAATGCCATGGCTAGGAGTGAAAAAAACCCCACACAAGTTAGGTATGCACTACCTTCTACCCATAGAGCTCCTGAATAAAAAGGAACATGAAGAAAGGGTAGGACTGAGCTTGGGCCTAGATGATAAAAATCAATATGCTCCAATGCATGTAGACTCAAAGGAGGAGGAAGAAGAGACAAAACCTCTGGAATGCAAGAAGAGGACATTTCTCATGTTCCCACAACTTCCATAGAAAGATATGCTGATAGGTAAATATGTCAATTAAATCCTTAACACAACTTTCTTTGGAGACCCTTTGGTCAAGAAACCCAGGACATAGCTCTCCCCGATGAAGATCCTGAATCCTCAACCAATTTCATCGACCATACCTTGTACTTGAGCAACCACTTGAGTGACCCAAAATATCATTGACATCTAGGATGACCCTGAGCCTAATACCATTGCATCCACCACCATCATGACTGAACAACCCCCATCACCCCCACAACCACAATTTCCACCGCAAGAAATGACCATCCAACCCCAAACCATTGAACCTGAGCCCATGTAGTTTGATCCGTAATGATCTTTTAATGACTGTGGTTGAGTTTTAAATTGCATGTGTTAAATAACCATTTGAGAAGCTTAATGAAATAATGAGGAAATAAGAGGAATTATGATAGCCATATACACATATGCATATCTAAAATGAAGTAATAAACAACAAACCATAACAAGAGAATTGATAATGGAGTTCGGCACAACATTGCCTATGTCTCCGGGACTTTGTCTCTATGGGGGAGGCTTCTTTATTTCTGTTCAAAGCTCAAAAATACATCGCAGCAGTGCCAATTGGATACAAGACTGATCTGTTCATGTTCTTCCAGATCTCTAGAACCCAGCAAAAGAAACGACACGCAAAACGGATAACCAGAGCTCCCAGAAATGGCCCGCAAGCGTCTGCTCCTCAACAACTTCCCTGGATAAAAATGGCTTTGGCTTGGCTTCCCTTCAGCATAAATCTACTCTGACTATCCTCCTTGGCCTCAAACAGGCCTAGTTTTTATAGATCTGAAGTTGGTTATCCATCCCCAACTTCTTCCCAAAATTTGGGCTCCAAAAATGCCCAATATCTCCCAAAAATGGATAAAATCCATTAGTTACAGGCATAAAATCAATAGAAAATAAAAAACTATATAAAAAAACCACTTGCAATAATATTTGGGCGCAGCCCCCAAAAGTGCGCACCCCTAGTCATATGGGGGGCGACAATGTGGCTAGGTGCTCCACCTGTGCGCTAGTCCCCTGTCCGGCTGGCCCCTGGTCTTCGGGCGCGTATATATGACCGTTGGTCTATGGATAGAGCTCCCACATGTTTTTTGGTGGACGGGTCCTGATCGCATGGGACCGCTCAAGAACCAAGGGCTAAGCCCTATCATAAACTCCCGCTGAATCGCGCTAGTGGTTATGCTCTGGCCCCCATGCCCCCAAACTTTGTGGTCGCATAAATATATCAAACCATGGGCTGGGGCTAAGCCCCAGCCCTTTCCGTCTCCATTTAAACCTTTAAAAAAAATTAAATAAATTAATTTCCATATGGTTGTTAAGAACTAACGGTGGCACGGGTGGTTAGCCCAATCCTTCCAGTCCGTAGCATGGTGGAGGTCGGGGGTTAGACTTTGGTGGAGACCACAAACTTTTACACAATGTCGGAGAGCCAACCTGAGGGTGCCACATGGCAACCCATGACTGGGCCACGTGACACCTCCACTACCAATCAGAAACTACCACTTGTCAAATGCTGATTCATCCATTTGTCTACTGAGGTGTCTGCCCAGTCAACAACCGTACCACCACGCCAGCATGCCACTGTACCTGCCACGTTAGCCTGTGCCATGTTTCACCCTTACAGTGGTGACACATGTCACCCTCTGACTGGTCCAAATGTACCTGTCGTACTCCCTGTCACCTTCCACATGTCTTCTCCAGGAGTTGCCATGTCAGCTGTACATCCGTACAACCTGTACAGTCAACCTGCCATGTGGCACTGTATGGACTGTATGGACTGTACAGTCACCCATTTTTTTACCTGTTTGGGTTTTCGAATAGAATGCGATATCTTTCGCATACGAAGCCTGTTTGACGAAGTAAATATATGGATGGAATCAGGAAGACGAGATAGATGCAATGACATTGGTTTCGTCGGATTCCGAGAACTTTCATTTTTGAGCCTTTTTTAGCCCTGTTAGGCTCCTGGATCCGATTCTGGATCACACCTCCCCACTAAAAGACCTTTTGGTCCCCAAAAGGTTACTGACCAGTCAACAAGCTCAGGATAGGCCACCTGACTTGTCCTCTATCTCTGAACTCTGTCCTGTGCACCTGTCTCATCAAGATCAACTGTAACACAATCATGACAACTGACAGTATATTGTTAGCCATTTGAACCCTGTTACATCTTACTGAAGCCACTATCATCCATGTAGACAACTTTACTAATGATAGCATCAAAACGACGACTGCAAATGAGCTGATATGCTTGAAATATTTGCACGACATGAGCTTATCTTGAAGCAACTTATAATTGATTTTCCATTCAACAATCATTTCTTGTTCTTGCTTAAGATCGATTACTTCATTTGAAACAATTATTGGTTTGTTGCTTGCTTGTATTTCCTTCTTTAATTGTTCCATTGTTTGAAGTGTTCTATTTTCTTTAACATGATGAGCATGAACCACATAATCTTGACCTGCTTTGGTTAATTGAT
The DNA here is from genome assembly GCA_009831015.1 of Picea engelmannii. NCBI lineage: Eukaryota > Viridiplantae > Streptophyta > Pinopsida > Pinales > Pinaceae > Picea > Picea engelmannii. Next base: position 253,601 of record ML792660.1, on the reverse strand, counting down.
ATTGATTCTTTGTTCTGTAGAAGATTTCCTTACGATCATATAAATATGGACTACCTAAGACCATTCCAAATTCTCTTAATGACACTACATCACATGTAACTTCGTCCACATACTTAGATGAGATTGCAAATTTGATTGTGCACTGCTTTGTTATGTGCATTTGATGATGATTTCTTATCCATTTAAGTGTGTAAGGATTATGATGTACTTGTGTTTTTAACCCCAATTGCTTAACCAATTCTTCTGAGATTAGATTAGATTGAGATCCACTGTCGATTAATGTGTCTATCTTAGTGTGTCACATGATTACCCTTATATGAAACAAGTTGCTTCTACAATCAACGCCTTCACCAATTTTACCTGTCATACCAACCAATGAGATCTTTGATTCATCGCCTGAATTCGATCCCAAGTCTGTGGGTTTTGTTGTCGTTGCCACTGTCTGCATTCCCTTCTTTTCCTTGAACCACTTTGGCCTCTTCTCGGGATGCAACTACCAACATCTGTCCTCATCATGTCCCTGTTTCTTGCAATACTTGCAAGAGGGCTTTCCTTCCTTCCTTGTCACTGCATTTGAATTCTTGCCATGCCTTTTCCTCTTGTCCTCTTTCCTTGAAGACGATGATTCCCCTGACACACCTGCTTTCCCTGGTTCAATATACGTTGCTTGAACAGAAACCTCATCAAGGTTAGTGGGTCCAAACATGAAAACAATGTTTCTAATATGCACAGGTAAACCTCCTATATACTTCATAAGAGTTTCTTGTGTTTGTAAAGGGATATCTAACATCAATTCCATTTTTTGAAATCCATCGGTGTATTCTTGCACTGTTTGTCCTTTTCTTAGTTTTAAAGATTGCCATTCAATTAATTCTTTTTCTTTATAACCCAAAGGATAGAATTGTTTCCTAAGTGCAAAAATGAAACTCTTCCATGATGGAAATACCTTACCCACTTGTTGCATTCCCTTTTGCAACTTGCTTTTCCACCAGATGAGAGTTGTACCTGCAAGTCTCAAAGATGCCAACTTGATTTGTGTGGCCTCATCTTTGATCTGTTGCACACTGCAATAAAACTCCATCTGCCTGATCCAATTGTCAAGTTTTTCTGCATTTACTTCACCACCATATATGGGCAACTCAAATTTAACATCAAGTTTTAACAATGGCATTTCATTCTTATGCTTACAAACATTTTTCTTTCTATTAGATTTAGAACTTGAACTTGAAGAAGAAGGAGAAGAAGGAGAAGACGGAGGTTATGATGGAGGTGAAGGAGGAATATAAGGATGATCCTCTTCCTCTTCACTTTTGCTCTTTGAAGATTCACCCAAAACTGGTCTTTTTCGTTCCAAGTAATCCTCGTACAAAACTTTCACCATCTCCGACATAGCAAGTAAAGTTTTTCGGAACTCTTTCTCATCTTGAGAAAGCCCTTCTTCCGATGCCATATTCTCACTGTGAGAATCTCTCTTTCTCAATCCAATTAATGGATTCTCTGCAACAAGCTCTCCTTCACCACACTGTAGCTTTTCCCTAGTTAACATGCAAAACTCAAATCCAAACGTCAACTAGCTTTGATACCACTTGATCTGTGATGATCTTTTAATGTCTGTGGTTGAGTTTTAAATTGCATGTGTTAAATAACCATTTGAGAAGCTTAATGAAAGAATGAGGAAATAAGAGGAATTATGACAGCCATATACACATATGCAGATCTGAAATGAAGTAATAAACAACAAACCATAACAAGAGAATTGATAACGGAGTTCGGCACAACGTTGCCTATGTCTCCGGGCCTTTGTCTTTGTGGGGGAGGCTTCTTTATTTCTGTTCAAAGCTCAAAAATACATTGCAGCAGTGCCAATTGGCTATAAGACTGATCTGGTCATGTTCTTCCAGATCTCTAGAACCCATCAAAAGAAACGACATGCAAAATGGATGACCGGAGCTCCCAGAAATGGCCCGCAAGTGTCTGCTCCTCAACAGCTTCCCTGCATAAAAATGGCTTTGGCTTGTATTCCCTTCAGCATATCTCTACTCTAACTATCCTCCTTGGCCTCAAACAGGACTAGTTTTTATAGATCTGAAGTTGGTTATCCATCCCCAACTTCCTCCCAAAATTTGGGCTCCAAAAATGCCCAATATCTCCCAAAAATGGATAAAATCCATTAGTTACAGGCATAAAATCAATAGAAAATAAAAAACTATATAAAAAAACCACTTGCAATAATATTTGGGTGCAGCCACCAAAAGTGCGCGCCCCTAGTCATATGGGGGGCGGCCATGTGGCTAGGTTCTCCACCTGTGCGCTAGCCCCCTGTCCGGCTGGCTCCTGGTCTTTGGGCGCGTATATATGACCATTGGTCTATGGATAGAGCCCCCACACATTTTTTGGTGGACGGGTCCTAATCACATGGGACCGCTCGAGAACCAAGGGCTAAGCCCTATCATAAACTCCCGCTGAATCATGCCGATGGTTATGCTCTGGCGCCCATGCCCCCAAACTTTGTGGTCGCATAAATATATTGAACCATGGGCTAGGGATAAGCTCCAGCCCTTTCCGACTCCATTTAAACCTTTAAACAAAATTAAATAAATTAATTGTCATATGGTTGTTAAGAACTGACAGTGGCGTGGGTGGTTAGCCTGGTCCTGCCAGTCCGTAGCATGGTGGAGGTTGAGGGTTCGACTCCGGTGGAGACCCCAAACTTTTACACAACGTCGAAGAGACAACCATAGGGTGCCACGTGGAATCCCATGACTGGGCCACGTGAAACCTCCACTACCAATCATAAACTACCACTTTTCAAATGTTGATTCGTCCACCTGTCTACAGAGGTGTCTGCCTAGTCAACAACCGTACTGCCACGCTAGCATGCCACTATACCTTCCACGTCAGCCTATGCCATGTGTCACCCTTATAGTGGTGACACGTGTCGCCCTCTGACTGGTCCAAATGTACATGTTGTACTCCCTATCACCTACCACGTGTCTTCTCCAGGAGTTTCCATGTCAGTTGTATGGCCGTACGGCCTGTACAGTCTTCCTGCCACGTGGCATTGTACGGACTGTACAATCACCCATTTTTTTTTACCTATTTGGGTTTTTGAACATAATGCGATATCTTTCGCATACGAAGCCCGTTTGATGAAGTGAATATATGGCCGGAATTAGAGAGACGAGATAGACGCAATGGCATTGGTTTTGTCAGATTCCAAGCACTTTCATTTTTGAGCCTTTTTGAGCCCTGTCAGGCTCCTGGATCCGATTCTGGATCATAGTTGGATCCCCCTGAACTACCTAAGAAGATACTCAAACTCACTGGATTGACCCCTGAAGTGCCAATATAGTCAATTGTTCCACTTATGTTGATCCAAGACACTCCACCTTCATCAGAGACATAAATTTTCCAATACCACAAGCCCCAAGCCCTCAGCGCCCCCTCTCAAAAATCAATGTTGAGAGTGCCATCGAAAGAGGTGGAACCACAGAAAACATGGTCCAGAAAGAGGTAGAAGTACTAGAGGATCAGAAGGAGCCTAAAACTTCATCAGGACAAAGTGCAACTTCGTTGAAAGAACAATTGGAGTTAGTACTCCAGAACCCATAACAACGCACAAAGCTGGTGCAACTGTACTTGGAGAAAGCAGAGATACTCCCATTTCTTCCATCAATGGTCATAATGAGACTTGCGTAGTAGATGCAAGGTCCATCTATAGGGGAGGAAGAGGTAGAGACACCATCAGAACACTCAATGGCCTGTGGACTTACACTGCAGGTCCAAGTACCTAGGGAGGCCACTACCTCATCTGGTGACCCCTCTCAATGGCCATCAACGCCGCTAATTGGGATTATCAAATATTCAACCGATCAATTGGAGGAGAGGCTCCAGCAGGCCAAACGAGACACAAAGTTTTCTAAGGAGTAAGAACTCCTCACCCAAGCACGTTGGATGCAGGAGGAGTATGCAAATATCTAGGTGGATTAGAAACTGGAAAGGGTCCAGGAAAACTTTGTAGAAGCCTGGCCAGTAATATGAAGGATAACACCACAACTTCTTGAATCCAGTGCAACAGGAGAGCTGGTGCAATAGATCGAGCTACTCTAGGGAGCATGGTTGGAGTTTTCCATTCAAACTGAGAACCTTGAAGTACAATTGTGGGAGAGTCAACATGAAGCAGAAAAACAACCCCAAAATCTTCAAGAGAAAATGGAAAGAGTTGTTCTCTAAGGAAATAACACAAGAGAAACCCTGCATAAGAAAATTGCAGAATGCACAAGAATTTTCTGGGAAGTTAATGACTGTATGGTTATCATTTCATGATGCAACTAGACTTTGGAGGACTTGTGCATGAAGGTCCAGTCGCTTAATGAGGAATTTTCCATCACCATGGATCTGTTGGAGAAGCAAGAAAAATTCGACCAGATCCAACAAGCAGACAACAAGCTAGATGCTCTATTTGAAGCACAATCAGTAGCTAAGAAAGAGCTATGGGAGTTTTGACCTATCATTCAGGAAACCTATATGCAGATGCATCAGGTAGATGCTACATCCGATTTAGAGTGGAACTCCCTGGTCATGTACAAGCCTAAGGGATGCATTACAGACGTGACTCAACAGTTCATGGATGAAGCTTCACTCCTCGCCAGGAAGTGGCAGGACAAGGTAGTTAATTTCCAAGGGGTAAATAAAAGAGCCATAGAATTGGTCCCAGATTTGGGCCCTTTGTTTGAAGAGGTGGAAAAGGAAAGAAATCAGGAAGAAAATGGGAGCAAATCAAAGACATAAGACAAAGGAAAGAATCATGCTAGTTGAGAGACCACAGAAGAACTAAGGCCCTAACTCGAGGATGAATCAAGGATTGTGGTCAGAGCCTATTGGGCCCTTCGTTTTGTTGCTATAAGTTGTGCAAGGAATGGTGTGGTTCCAATTTTGGCCAAATAGAAGTTGCGCAAGTCACAGAGGAGATGGAAAACAAAACAAAGAAGGAAACTAGAAATGGTTGGAAGGAAGGATAGCGCAACACCAAAATGGAGAAAGATGTTACAAAATAACAAGAACACAAAAGCATGAGAAGTCTCAAACTTGAAAATCCCAATTGGCTTATATATACGGGATGAATATGATTGTAAAGGGTTGATTTGTGGAAGGGTTGATTACTATTTGTTGATTATGGATTGTTGATCTATTGATTGTTCGGATAGAGATGTAGTCCAGAGGTTTGAGTTATGTTTTATTGTCCATTTTGGGTAAATGTTAGATATAATTCTAGAGTCCAGGTTTTGGAACTAGACCAAGTCTGTAAAAGATTCATATCCTGTTGTATTGGTGGAAGAGAAAAGGTTCGGGTTAACCTTGTCTCTCAGTAATATAGTTTTTCTATTAAGTTCAGGCTTGACCGAGATGTGTCTGTATCTGAGTAGAATTATGTAATTGAGAATAACCATATGAAGTTAATACAAAGAGAGATCCAAATTTTGAAATTACTATGTCTGTTTAGCTTCAGATTATCTTGAATGTTGTTTCTTGTTGTCTTTACATCAGATCTGATTAATAGGATATGGTTTCTTTATGAATTCAATGCAACTATGTTTTCTTTAATCCGAGTTAGGAATGTTCAGATAGTTCTGAGTTTAATCTCTCTCGCGCAATACTATAGAGATCCTAAGACTGTATGGATATGTCTAAGCATCTTTCTTACCCTTCCCTATTTTCCTTGTCTTGGTTGCGCTTTGCATGAGACTTCTTCGCCTCAAGGAAGATGAAAATTCCAGCACTCTAGAATACCTCGGTACCTTTTGTTGGTAACCTAAGAAGGACCCTGGTCTGATCAATTTTGTGCCAAAAAAATGGTTCTGTTGCCGGGACCTGCTTCAAGAGGGAACTTGTAGGGAGAATGCTTCCACGGATCCACGGATCTGATATTCACCAATGGTGGGAGAAAAATTCTGACACCTTCATATGGAAAGAAGCAGAGTTGCGAGGTAAATCTGTTAAAGATACAAGAGAGGTTATCTTTTACTCATAAATATCAAGCGACTAGTACGAGATATTCTGGGTTAAATTTCCGGAAGAACTATTCCATTGGATAGAAAGGTTCCAAGAATCTCCGAAATTCCAAGAACGATTCAAGAATTCATATACTTGGGATACAAAAAGGATTGCAATGCTTCATCAACTGGATCACTCGATTACGCGAGTAGTTGATTTCTGGGTCAATACAACACTGGAAGGATACATTATTGAGTTTGCAGCTGAGAACCACTAATATTTTTCAAGGGAAGAAGTGGATTTCAAGAAATATGCAAGGGGAAAGCTACCGAGAAAAATTCCCCTATGGATTAAGGTATTCTTCATGGAGGAGGGGATGCTGACCATCTCACCGACTGAGATGAAAGCGTAAACACCCACACTTGGGGTGGGGTGATTTTGGGGTGGGATCATGGCCTGAGAAAGGGGAGAGGGTTCTTTGATAAATGGGGGAGCATAAAGAAATGGACGCAAGGAATGATCGAGCTTTTAAAAGAGCCACCATAGTTGAGAAGTGGTGGCGCGACAAGATAAAGAAAGAAATGAAGCAGTCCGAGGGGTTGAGGAAAGAACTCATACCAAGAGAAGTAGATAAAGGAAAAGAGGAAGAGTTGCAAAACTTGAGAAGACAGGAAAGACTGGCCAGTCAAAGAATAAGTGAGAGAGAAGCATAGAGAGAAAGAATTCCCCAAGAGGGGGGACAAGAGGAAGAATATGTAGAAGCAAGAGAGGATCGAGCCGACATGGTTCTTGTAGAAGAAAGGGAATATTCTACCCTGATACTAGGAAATATTGGGAACCCGATTGAAGAGACTTCTCCAAAGAATGAGAACGAGACCCCCCAGATCAAAGAAACCTGCCCAAAAGCCAATGGAACTAGCCCTAGATCAACCGCCCCCCAAGTGTCTTCTATACCAATGGTAAATTCCATACTACCTTCTTATGCTATTCCTACTTCAATTCAGTGAGTTAGTCAGTCACATCCTGTAACATACCCAACCACCCACAGGTCTTGGTACACTACCTTCAATCCCACCCTTGAAATTCTTTCTCTTACCAATACCTTTTTAAAATTTAAGGATGCATAAAAGGTAAGACTTTAACGACATGCACAACAATAATCAGCAAGTATGCATAGTCTAAAGATTCAATTAAATGATAATTAAATATACAGTGGAAACACATTCATATATTTATGAAAGATGACACCAACTAGCTGCAGAACAAGGACGTTGCACCCAACCGTAGACACTATTGTTCCAAATCTCAACAACAATGTCACCCCCAAGCTAGGGATATGAATCCACAAGGATAGTTTGAGAGTGTTACTTGGCTTCCCAAACCAGTCAACACCCAAGCTCTCACAAGATTCCCAGCTCTCACAACAATCCAAGTACCCATCTCTCTTCTACCCAGCTTGCACCACCCGAGAGAATGGACCTCCACCCTTCTCTACCATGTAGTCCCTTAGGCAGTCCTTCTCCTTATTCGGGCTCTAGCGTAACTGGTCCAGAATTCAATGATGGAACTCTCAGGACTCACAGTTGTGAGCGATGCTGGACACATGCCAACACATCTCAGACATGTAGGCCTCAAATCATGACTGGATCACACCAGCGACCACTACAACCAACTATCCCGTGGCTGATATTCAACAGTTCAGTTCCCTTTCCCAAGCCAAGACGTAGACGGGGATGGATCAATGAATGGGTGAGTGAGTGCATGAAAGTGTGTGAGGTAAGTGAATTAACATACAAGAAATCAACGAACAAGCCATCGGTCGAACCCCCCCATCAGAACAAAGGCAGGTTTAAGTAACTTCATGGGGAATCAAGAACCTCCTGGCCTTCCCCAAAAATATCATGTAATTGATCCCCTCCCTTAGGTAAAAAGTGTAGTTAACATAGGAATAAGCACTTATCTCCTCAATCCCCCTCTCTTGTGGAATCATAGCCCCCTATAGATCTAGTCCTTGTCCATCTAGAAGCCAACCATGTATTTATTATTAATAATTATAGAAAAAATTACATGTGTTGGGCACACTGGCCTTTTAATAATTGTTTGGGCACCCTATCCTCTCAGCATTGTAACAATACATTATTTAAAATGGGGGTTAAAAACCTGGGGTGTTACATACCCTCCCCCTTATTTTGGCACTGTCCTCAGTGCATATACAAAATAGAGATAAAAATCTCAAATTTATTCAAAAAGCTGCGGGTACTTTGCCCGCATGGCATCTTCATGCTCCTAGGTAGCATCTTCAGGACTATAGCAGGTCCACTGAGCTTTTACCATCTCTATAACTCGATTCCAGAGCATTTTGAATTTTCTGTCCAATACCTGCACTGGCTGAACCTGAAAATCTCCCTCCGTCTCCACCTGAATCAGATGCCAATCAATAACATGGTTAGGGTCATGTACATATTTCTTTAGTAAATATACATGAAATACATTATGCACATTCATGGAAGCAAGCAATGCAAGCATGTATGGAACTAGCCCTATCCTATCCAATACTTCAAATGGACCACATAATATGGCTTCCAACTTTGTACAACTACCCAATTTCAATGAGATTTTCTTGGCCTTCACTTTCAAAAGAACATGCTCCCCCACTTTAAATTCTCTAGCTATCCTATTCTTATCTACATAGACTTTCTGTCTATCCTAAGCTGCCTTTAAATTCTACTTGATCTTAACCACCTAGCCTTCCATGTCATTGAGAAACTCTGGCCCAAGTACCACTCTATCTGCTGGGTTGTCCCAACTCACTAGAGTATCGCATTTCCTACCATACAAGGCTTCAAATGGGCTCATTCTTAATGAAGCTTGATACCCATTATTATATGCAAACTCAACCAAGTGTAAGTAATCTTCCCACTTAGTTGGCTTATCCATCACATACATTCTAAACATATCTTCAATTATTCGATTGACTCTCTCTGTTTTCCCATCTGTCCGGGGATTATATGCTATGATAAAGTTTATATTTGTGCCAAATAATTTAAACAATCCCCTCCATAAATTGGAGGTAAACTTCGTATCTCTGTCTGAGACAATTGTCCTAGGTATCCCATGCAACCTAGCAATTTCCTTCATGAAAATTTCTGCAATATTAGCCGCTGTATGCGTTGTCTTCACAGACACAAAATGAGCAGCCTTTGTTAATTTTTCAACCGCCACGATGATTGAATCATGTTTCTGATTCGTTCTGGGTAATCCTGTGATGAAATCCATGGTGATCACTTCCCATTTCTTCTCTGGGATTGGCAATGGATGCAACAAACCCACTGGGTGCCTAAGCTCAACCTTCACCTTCTAAAATTCCATACATCAAGTGATGTAATTGATAACATCCTTCTTCATTCCCAGGCAAAAGAACTGGATTCTTACTGCTGTAATTGTTTTCTGGTAACCGAGATGTCCAACATAAGGAACATCATGCATTTCCTTTAGTACCAAATTCCTCAATTCTCCGGAACTAGGAACATATATTCTATTTTTATGTATGAGTAATCCATCTTCCTTTATCTCATACTCCTTTATTTTCTGATGTACATCTCCTTGATGTAAGCTTTCCTTTACCTGTAGGTAATGCTGATCTGTAAAAAGACCATCTAAAATTCTTCTCTTCTAGTCTGACTAATGCATACTGATAGTAGTAGCATGCATGGTATGCACTCTTCTACTAAGTGCATCGACAACTTTATTCTCCTTGCCCTTGATATGCTTGATATCCAAGTCATATTCACTTAAAAATTCCATCCATATTATTTTCCTAGCATTCAATGTTGGTTGTTCAAAAAGATACTTCAGGCCAATGTGGTGTGTCCTTAATTCAAATTTCTTCCCCATGAGATAATGCCTCCACATACTCAAAGCGTGAACAATGGCAACAAGTTCCAAGTCATGCATGGCATATTTCCTCTCATGTTCCTTAAGATTTATGGACTCATATCCAATGACATGTCCATTTTGTGTGAGGACTCCCCCAATTCCTTCCTTACATGCATCTGTACATACCACAAAACTTTCATTTGGGTCAACAATATTTAACACAGGTGCACTAGTAAGTAATTCCTTCAATGGATTAAAATTCTTTTCACACTTGAGTGTCCATTCAAATTTAGTTCCCTTCTTTTGCAAAGAAGTGATGGGATGGGCAATCTTAGAGAACCCTACTATGAACCTTTTGTAGTAGCCAACTAATCCCATAAAAGATATGATGTCTGACACATTTCTGGGTGTTGGCCATCCTCTAATGGCTTAAATCTTCTCTTGATCTACTACTATACCCTGCTCTGAAATAATGTGTCCCAAGTAATGAATCTGATTTTGATAGAAAGAACACTTACTCAACTTGGCATACAACTGATGTTCTCTCAGTACTTGCAACACCAGTCTTAATTTATGTTCATGCTCCTCTTCAGACTTAAAATAGATAAGTATGTCATCCAGGAATACTATGACAAACTTATCCAAATAGTTCCTGAATATGCCATTCATTAAGAACATGAAGACAACTGGTGCATTGGTTAGTCCAAATGGCACCACTACAAATTAATAATGCCCATACCTAGTCCTAAAGGTTGTCTTATGAATGTCTTCTTCCTTGATTCTTACCTGATGTTATCCTACCCTCAAGTCAATCTTTGATAATATCTTTTCTCCTCTTAGCTGATCAAAGAGGTCATCAATTCGGGGTAGAGGATACTTGTTATTTATAGTGTACTTCTTTACCTGTCAGAAGTCAATACACAACCTCAAGGTTCCATCCTTCTTTTTGACAAAAAGTACCGGTGCTCCCCAAGGAGAAACACTTGGACGTATGTACCCTTTCTTGAACAATTCCTCCAACTTCATTTGTAATTCTTTTAACTCTATTGTGCTCATTCTGTAAGGTGTTTTTGACACCGGGGAAGTTCTTGGCACTAAATCAATTGAGAAATCTATCTCCCTCCTTGGTGGCAATCCTGGTATTTCTTGTACTACATCTTCATATTCCTGTAGTACCGAGAAATCTTCAAGGCTTGGCCCTTTTGTATTATCTAGCTCTTCCACATGAGCTACATACAATTGACATCCTTTCCTAAAAAATATTTTTAGCTATAAGGCTGAAATCTCCCTTATAGATATGGGTCTTGGAACTCCTTTCATAGTGTTCTGTTTTCCATTTCCATCAAGACATGTAAATGTCTTGTTATGAAAATCTAGGACAACATGATGCTTGTCCAACCAATCCATTCCAATAAGAATATTATAAGACCCCAATGGTATGATATTTAGATCAATACTAGTATTCACGCCATTAAGACTTATGGAACAACTTCTGACCATGTCATGGATTATTCTTTTGGTTCTAGTGCCTAACTAAACCAAACTTGCTTTTCCAAGTTTACTTTTCTCCAAATGTAATCTATCCACTATCTTAGGATCAATGTAACAAAGACTTTCTCTTGAATCAATCAAAATAGCAACAGACTGATTTATGATCTTACCTTCCACCTCAATCATATTGGACTGGTACTCTACTTGTCGATCATTTAAAGTTGCATAGATTCTTCGCATATCTTTGACTATTGTAGCTTCTTGGATGTTGTTCACAATATTCACTTTATCCTTTCTATGTGGTCAATCCTTGTACATGTGATCTTCCTTGCATCCCCAACATTGGATTGGTGGTCTTCCCCTTTTCTCCAAGGAATCTTCCTTCTTGAAATCTCCCTTAGCATATTGATATTGATGATTTCTATTAGGCTCATTCCTTTTGAAGGAAGGTTTGAATACTTTCCTCCTCTGATCGGACTTCACATTTTTCTTCTCCTTCCAAGATTTCTGCAGAGATTCTCTTCCTTGAACTTGATCATACAAGTATTTAGCCTTCCTGATGGCTTCAGTCAAGGTCTTGGGATCATCATACTTGATATTTTCCTTATAAAAGGTTGGCAGTCCACTTATAAATTTTTGTATTTTCACTTCCTCATCACCAATGAACGTGACATACTTTAACAATCCCAATAACTTCTTCTCATACTTTGCTATAGTCATGCTTCCTAAACTGAGTTCAAAGAACTCCTACATTTTCTTGTCATAGAAATTCTCTGAGAGGTACTCCTTCTGGAAGTACTTATTGAAATGATTCCAAGTGATCCTACTCTCATTAATGTGCTCCACTTACTTCAGTTGGTCCCACCACATTGCATCTTTCCCGTGTAAATGGTAGGTGTCAATCCTGGCTTCCATATTTGATGAATAGTTATGCAATTGAAAATATCTCCTAAGCCCAAGAAGACATGCTTTGACATCATCTTCCCTTTCTCTTTCACCCTCAAAGGAAGGTGGCTTGAGCTTCCTTAGATCTTCTTTAAAACTATCTACCTCTTGTTTCCTTCTTTGGTGTATGATATGAGACACCTCTAGAATACTTACTGGATCATCCGATGCATAAAAATTTATTTCTAAGTAAGGAGGTGAGTGGTGTCCATGAGATCTGCTAACACTTCTGGAATAACCAACTCTTCCATGATCATCCCTTATTTCATGGCACCTACCTTATTCCTCTTGTCTTGATTTTGATCCCTTCTTCGCTTATCTTTGCAACTGATTTAATCTATGCAACACTCGAGCATTTATCTAACTTTTCTCTCTCATCATTCTCTCGTTGTCTTCTTTGTAGATCTGCACTTCCATCTTCAGGCTTCTTACCATTTCTATTAACATTTCCTTCTCTCCTTTTCCCTTGCGTCCATTCAAATCTGTCTCTGCATTACCAACTATGGTATTCTGGCCTTCGGCCTCCTTATCATGACTGGAGGCTCCCTCGCCTTGTTCCATTTACTCAATACACATCCTAAGATGATGTACTCAAACCCCTTAATTATGAAAAATGTGCAAATGACCATTTTGTTAGAATTATTCATATGATAAACAAAATTTCCAAACCATGCTACAAGTCTCTTTCTTTTTTTTGTTCATGGATATCATATCCCCATTCTCTGAAAATAACAGTGTCTTGTTATCCTTGGCTGACATAGAATTTCATCCTACACAGGCACTTCCTTGAAACCACCTTCCCAGGTGACCACGGCTAGAAAACGCGGCTAAATCCTTCCTTATCACTTTTCTATCTCGAAGACCACAAATTCGGTCCTTATCCCTACTTCCCTCAGCTCTCAATCTGCATATGACCATAGCCATGACCTTGCACTTAGCTGAAAAATCGCTTGTCCAGAGCTTCGAGACTTCAGAACTTTCAGCCAGGACTGGATCAACGGTCCTCGTCCTCTTTCATGATCAATGATCAAGATTGACTTCGAGACTCCATGCTTCAGGGGTCTCAACTTTCCTCACTTGCCTCTACCTGAAACTCTTTTACCTGAAGTTCATGATCTACTGATGAGTGTCCTCCCATAGATCAATAGTTGTGAATCACTTCGACTCTTTGGGCTTCATAAGTTTCAAACTTTCCTCCTATATGTTTTCCCAGAGTGATTTTACTCGAAGTCAACGATCCTTCGATGTGTGTATTCTGGAATCAACGGTCGATCTGTACTCTGGACTTCAGGGCTTTGGGAGTTTTTGACCCAATGTAACCTAACACATCTTTCCCCACTGGAGTGACCAGTCTCTGGATTGCATGATCTGTCACCACGTGGAAAAATACTGGAAGCGGACATGTGGCCCAAATGGGCAGGTGGCACATGTCATGTTCTAACTGACATTTCAATACTCCATATGATCAAAACTTACTGACATGTGGCACACATCCCATGTGTCCACGTCATCCTAGGTGACATCCATAAGCCATGTCACTTCAACTCTTCTAGGATCCACATCACCTCTAGGTGATGTCATCGTGCCCCATCACTTCGACTCTTCGGGCTTCGGGACTTTGGGAGTTTCCATACTAGCACACTTCCAATTCTCCCAAACTCCAAATTCCCAAACTCCGAATTCCCAAACTGGAAAATATGTCACCATGTGTCCTTCTATATCAGACGACTAATATTCACTTTGGGTCTTCACCTAGAGTCCACGGATCTACATCACTCTTCCTCCTTAATCTGATGGTTGAGGCTTTCTTTGGGTCTTCAGACTTCGGAAATCTCAAAGTTCAAAACTTATTTGGCCCCATTGGCTTTTATCTGAAGCCCTGGATTTGGTGACGTGTGGCTCTCGGAAGATTAATTGCTGAGATCCTTTCGGATCTTCGGGTTTCAGAAATATCAACCCTCAAACTTCATTTTTCCCCGAAGTGATTTCACCTAGAGCACACGATCGATTAACGCATGTCGTCCTATATATCAACGATCCCCAACTACTTCTAATCTTCGAAGGTTCATTTCTCGAGCACTAGAAACTCAAATCACTGCATGCCTTTAAATTTGTGGGGGCACACATCAGTGGTTTGGAGTAACCCGCTTTTCGCCCCACAATTATCCTGATGCTGACACATAACCCCTTGGTGAAACCGTGGTTTGGATTGCGGGACCGTCTTGGGGAATTATTTCTCGTGCAACTTGGTTCCCCACAATGCCTTCTGTCCATTGATCTCTCTCTCCAACGAGATTCGATGGTTGGGACCTTAGCCCTTGCTTCCTTTACATCAGACGACCCTTGTTCACCTGTCCTCCGATCCAATGATCCCGAATCTCTCATGATACTACAGTGGTGATCGATCCTGAATTCAAAGGGGAATGATCACGATCCTTTGAACCCTTACAAAGGATCTATGACGTTCCAACTCCTACATAGATTCTACAACGCCATTCCTCCTGATCTTTTCAAATTCATGATCAGAGTTCGATCTCAACCATGCGACTCTGACCAATAGACCTGGCCCATACTAGCCCAATGTTTCAACCAGAATCTCTAATACCAAACTGTAACATACCCAGCCATCCACAGGCCGGGGTACTCTACCTTCAAGCCGACCCTTGGACTTCTTTCTCTTACCGATACCTTTTTGAAATTTAAGGATGCATAAAAGGAAAGAATTTAATGACATGCACAATAGTAGTGAGAAAGCATTCATAGTCTAAATATTCAATTAAACGATAATTAAATATACATCGGAAATACATTCATATACATGCAGTTGATACCATAACAAAGAGCTCTTATCTTTATGAAAGATGACACTAACTAGCTGTAGACCTAGGACATTCCACCCAACCGTAGAAACTACTGTTACAAATCTCAACAACAATGTCACCCCCAAGCCAGGGCTATGAATCCACAAGCAAGGATGATTTTAAGGATGGAAATTTATTTTAAAATGTAGAAACCTTGGCGAATCTTACTAATCCTTCATATGCCAACTATAAATGATTGGCGATATTTTTGTAAAAATATTCAAATTTCTAAGGATTTTATATAGTTTTTATAAAATTTTGGCGATTTTTAAGGTAAAATAATTATATCCTATAGAATCTAGGTGAATCATTTTTAAAATAGCGAATCTCTTTTTTGGAAAAACCATGGAAAATTAGCCCATGAGAAAAATTTATCCCCTAAAATCATCCTTGTCCACAAGGACGGTTCCAAAGTGTTACTTGGCTTCCCAAACTAGTCAGCACCCAAGCTCTCACAGGCTTCCCAAATCTCACAACAATACAAGTACCCAACTCTCTTCTACCCAGTTTTCACCATTTGAGAGAACGAACCTCCACCCTTCTCTGCCACGTAGTCCCTCAGGCAGTCCTTCTCCTTATTCGGGCTCCAACACAACTGGTATAGAATCTCAATGATAGAACTCTCAGGACTCACAGTTGTGAGCAATGCTAGACATAGGAAAATGAATCTCAGACATGCAGGCCTCAAATCACGGTTGGATCACACCAGTGAGCACTACAACCAACTATCCCATGGCTAACATTCAGCAGTTCGGTTCCCTTTCCGAAGAAAAGACACAAATGAGGATGGATCAATGAATGGGTGAGTGAGTGCATGAAAGTGCATGAGGGAAATGAATGAACGTACAAGAAATCAAAAAAACATCCATTAGTTGAACCCCCCCATCAGACCAGAGGAAGGTTTAAGTAACTTCATGGGGAATCAAGAACATCTTGGCCTTCCCCAATAAGCTCACTTAACGGATCCCCTCCCTTAGGAAAACAAGGTAGTTAACATAGGAATAAACACTTAGCCCCTCAAGCCCCCTCTTTTGTGGAATCATAGCCCCCTATAACTCTAGTCCTTGTTCGTATAGCAACCATCCATGTATTTATTATTAATAATTATAGAAAACATTACATGTCTTGGGCATACTGGTCTTTTAATAATTGTTTGGGCACCTTGGCCTCTCAGCATTGTAACAATACATTATTTAAAATGGGGGTTCAAAACCAGGGGTGTTACACATCTGATGAGCACGAATACTGGGAGGATATTGGTATCCTAGGGTAGATCACAACCAGGACCATTAGGGTTTACTTTTATAGGAGAAGTAATATCAACAATGGTTGGAAACATGGGAGGCTCGATCACTCGATACCCATAATTTTTGGGTAAAGGAGACGATGATTTTGAGAAACATTGGTTTCCGTGTGAAGCGATTTGGAGATCTAGAGGGACTCTAGATGAAAATAAACTGGTTGAATTCGAGACTACCTTGAGAGGTCATTCTCTCAAATGGTACATGAATGCTATTGAGCCAGGAGGATCACAAGGACAGGCATTCACACTTGGCCAAGTTCAGAAAAAAATCATAGTAGAGTTTAAGTTGCCTCAGTCATAACAACAAGCTCTGTCTGAGTTGCACGAGATTCAATAGAGGGAAGGAGAATTGGCTTGGGAATATAGTCAGAATTTTAAGGGTGCCATTGGGAGGCTAGCGCATCCAGTTCATGAAGATCACCAGAGAGAATGGTATATCTAGGGATTTCTACCTCTGACATGAATTCCATTAACACAACAACAGATAGAATCCTTGACAGATTCCTTGGAATAATCAATGAAGAATGAATCCATGGAAAGATATCCAGGGAGCCTAAGGGTGACCAAGCCTCCAATGGATGAAATTTTAGTGAAAATACAAGGAAAAATATCGACACTAACAGAGAAGATTCAAGAATTGACAATACCCAGACCAGGACGACCACAAATTTGGTGTACCATATGCTACATAGAGGGGCATCTAGAAAATGAATGTCCATGTATGAGGGGAATGGGACCTCTTCACAATTTGATGGGACCCTCATCAGGACCCACGGGAGGAGTTTAAAAAGTATATTTAAATTTACCATTCCATACCCCAACCTCTTATCATGCCTTTGCAGGAAATCAAGCATCACAATCAACTAAGTATTGTGAGATATGTCAAATTCATGGGCATGCACCAAGGCAATGTTCTATTATTCAAAAGTATTCTAAAATACTGAATAAATTACATTGTGATTTCTTTGCATCTACCACACATGATACAAATCAGTGTAGAGTGCTGGATGCACTTGCAGATAGATTGGATCGAACATCATTCAGGGTGAATGAAATCCCTCAAGGACTGGAAAGGGGACAAGGAGGTGGGGATGGAGGAGACTTCATAGGAGGAAGAATTGGGGGAAAAGGAATGAGTAAATGCTACAAATGTGATAAAAAAGGTCACATGTCTAGGGATTGTCCTCTCCCAATATGGTCACGGTGCTCACACTGTAGAACCAATGGATAGACAACTGAACACTGCCTGGAGCTAATTGCGAAATGGGAATATCGGGCACATTAACGAGGAGCCAAATTCATCAATTAAGAGATAAAGAGGGAAGTAAATGGAAAACTACCCAAGATTAATATCATTACTCGAGGAGGAGAAAAGACTGGTGCAAATGCTAATAATATTCCTAAGGTCCAGAAAACAATGCCCAAGGAGGACAAGTATGACCCTCTGAGACATAAGGTATTCTTTAAAAATGAAATAGAAGTATTCCAAAGTATCCCTAGCCCTGAAATAGAAGAAAACCCATCTTATCATACCATTTATCCTAAGATTGCACAATTTCCTACCTCACCCCCTGCACCCTGAAACCCCGTAATCTCGATGAGACAACTTGAGCAGTCGCAAAATCTAGTCGATCTTTGGTTCTAGTTATTTTATGATATTCTTGGGAATGACCAGCTAATAGAGAAGTTATGAAATTCCCTGTATCTAGTCCTAGGAACAAAGGACTCCCCGAGAGATATAATAATGACTAATCCTCATGAGAAGAG
This sequence comes from Picea engelmannii, assembly GCA_009831015.1. Lineage (NCBI taxonomy): Eukaryota > Viridiplantae > Streptophyta > Pinopsida > Pinales > Pinaceae > Picea > Picea engelmannii. The sequence goes on along the minus strand of ML792660.1, from coordinate 235,364 downwards.
CACTCAGAGAATGTAAATAAGGAAAATATGGATTGGGAAGGAATTTAGACTAGCATCCCAGCTAGATGAATTTGAGGTTAAGGATGTTATGTTAGATATAGGATCTGATGTCAAAATATTGCCTAAAAAGACTTGGGAAGCTGTCATTTACTCGCTTCCCTTGTTGGGTTGTTTGATTTATTGACCCAGGGTTCATGTCATTCGGGGTTCCAACAAAGCCTCTAAAACTATTGGCCCTCCTGGTAAACCAAAAGGAAACACAACGCCCAGAAAGCGTTGCACAGTCTCACCCAAGATAGATTTAAATGGGTGGCGGTAAGACTCAGGTGTTTATATCCTAGGACATAGTAGGGGATAGGGGTTTCTTGATTAAGGTCTGATACCGTGAGCTGTAAGGGAGAGTACTTATTCCTTGGATTCACATACAAATATCCCACAGTTTAATTATAGTTAAGTATAAGCAGATTCATAATAATGTATTAACTCATTCATTAATTTTAACCCTCAATTACTGAAAGAAATAAGAAACATGCATACATTTAACATGTTATATGAGGATTACCATGGTTCACCCCCTCTTGGGCTACGTCCACAAATATTTGTCTCTTGGCTCTTGTATTATGATCATTCTGCATTTCCAGTGCCTCGCACTTACAATTCTCCAAAAAACTGGGTAATATCTATGTGAGGTGAACTAGATCGCACCAAGCTGCATGGTCTGTGGTATAATCCTCAGATCTGCCTTTCCTTGTATCTTCTTTTCTCAACAACTTACAAAATCGGTTTATACCGCTCAAAACATTATAGAGAATCGCTAACAACTACTAATGAACTACTCTATATGATACCTTCGTGTCTATATTTATACTTTGGGCTCTTCATCCTTTTTCAGAATATTACCAAAACCCTAACCCTTCTTACATTAGGTCTTTCTCCCATATGCATGTTGCTCCTCCTCCAGCTGTCGCTTTCCTTTATGCACACTTTCTTGCATGCACGCGTGCTTCTCTTTTGCCAGTTGTTACTTCAGTTTTTGCATGCTTTCTTTCCCACAATCATTCTTCTTTTCTCTTTGGCCTGGTGCCAATAGGCCCCCAACACTGACATGTGACTCATTCCGAGTCACCTAGTTTCTTTGTGCTTCCTCGATCTCCTTGGTGGTCATCTAGAACTGTTTCTGTAACTTTGCTGCTTTTGTCAGTGCCTGCGCAGTTTTCTCCTTGATGGTGTCGACTTTCTGAGCTGCCACTTCCTCGCTCATCAGTCCCATGCATTCTAGCTGAATTTGTGCTATCTGGTTTCTGGCTTCTTCTACCTACGCAAGTACTTCTGCCACCCACTCCTTCAATGGTTCTATTTGAGCCCGACGCTCCTGTTTCTGTGTTTTTGCAGTGATAAGTTCCGCCTGTATCTTCTTCATCTCTTGCATTCCCTTGACTTGTTCTGGAATTGGTATGGTATTTTGTCCCTACTTGAGTTCTTATATCGTTGCATTGATCCTCTCCTCCTCCTTATCCTAGTGTTGGACTTGTGGATCCTCTTCCATCCTTGTCCAATGTTGTGCTTCTTTATCCAACAAGTTGGCTGTCGTGCTGACCTATTTTTCTAGTTCCTGCAACTGCATTGTTGCTTCCTACTTCCTTTGCGCCTTCACTGCTGGTGGATTTTTCGCTCTAATATGTCCACATAGAGTCTCAATCGCCTTTTGATACTGATCAATTTCCTACACAATCTAGTCGATATTCTCTGCGGCAGGGAGTTCATTTCCTTGCACAATAGTTGGAATTTTTCCAAAGGCTTCTTCCACTCTTCGTTCCAGCTTGTTTCTTCGTGCTTTCTCCTCCTTAGTTTCCGATTAGGCCTATGTGCAAACTATTTTGAGCACTTACCACTTCTTTGTTGCTTGTTGTAGCTTGACTAAGTTGTTATGTGCTCGAGACTGCATCTCCTGGTCGACACTAACCTGTAGTTTGCATAATTCTTTTGATGGCATCCATGTCAAGACCAATTAGATATGATCCAAATCCTTCAGTCGTGTCTGTCCCACAATTTCATCCATTCATAGCATGCTAGGATTTATGTAGACCATGGAATGTGCATGTGGTATCGGAAGCACTGGGTCACATTCTTATACCTCCACCCTTTCTGTGGTCTGTGTGGTCAATGGATTTGTGCCCCTACTACTACCCGTGATTTGGGCTTCCCCGAATTTCTTAAGGAGCTGTCCCATTTCTATCAGTTCCTTCTGCATTTTATCCTTGTGGTGTGCGACATGATCAAAATATTCTACGCGGTAGTCTTGGACCATCCTGGGAATCATCTCTCCATCATCCTCCATGATTGTGTAATTCGGTGGTGGTCGTTGTGCCTTCATTTTCTTGCGAGCCCCTCCTGGTTCTTGTGTGATGGGGTTTGGTGAAGTTTCCTGTGCTCCCTCAGTTGGTTTCCTCTATTCATTGGTTGACTGAGTGGTTTCTGTCCTCCTCTTCTGGGTCCCTGGCTGCTCTGAGCCATCATCTGCCTGAGTCGACTTGGGTTGGCCCATTCTTCATCTCTTGGGTACTAGGATTTGTGGAGGCTGTGTCTTTGCTTGCGCAACCCCTCCTTCTGCTATTTGTCCCGGTACTCGTATGGGTATAGTTGGAATCCTCCATTCATCAGGCCATTCGCTGATGATCATGTCGATATCACCCTCAGTGATGTAGTAATGCATATGTAGCCACTGTTTATCCGGGTCCTTCCTTGGTTGTATCCACATGGATTTTCTCCTAGCCCATAAATTAGCGATGTCCCCATATCGTGTGACAACCTCTAGTGTTATTCTCCATGCTCAGATGATGGCTTCCTATATATCCCATAGGTATGCTTCGAATACAACTTTGTTCTCCTTATTCTTGGCTAGTGGCCCAGATCTCAGGATGCGATATCTTGCTCCTCCTGGCTATGGTGTGGTAGAAAAGACGAGGTATTCTGGTTCTTGCCATCCCATGAAATCTATGAGAGTGATCAACCATGAGTAATGAAATTCTATACCTACGTCCTGCACATCGTTGTAGTCTATTTGGAACAAGTTTGATAGGTATGGTGCCCAACTCATGAAGGTTCCTTCTGTGCACTTTGCTGCAACAACAATGACTTTTTATGGTACTTCGTCTTTGCGACATTTTATTAGAATTTTGCAGGATAAGATTTTTGCACCCAATTGTGTCATGACATTGTTGATCCATTTAATTATAATGCCTCTTGTTCCCCTGTCGGTGCTGTATTTATTCTTCATCTCTTCTTCCAATGCTTTTTCCTTGGACTTATCGTCCAGAATCAACACGGGATCCATACCCCCGGTGGGTAGGCCTGTTATCCACGTGATAAGTTCGATCGTTATGTGGACGGGTTTGTCCAACCATATATCCCCTCCATGCATAACTACTAATATTTTTTTGAATCATGCATCACATATTGGCCTCTGCCAAAGTGTGGTATCTTCAGCAACCCTAGAATTCCTGTTCTATCTAGTCTAGTGGCCCACTGGTGTGGCTGAGTGATGGATTCTCTGAGTTGGTTCACAACTATTTTCTGCATAAAAACCTGTGGTGCAAGCTCTGGACATTTGGTTTCATATGCTACGTCATGGTCATAATAATTGAGCTTCCCGACATGACCAAATAGTTGTGGGTCCACCTGTACTCCCTCTGGTATGTGAGGTAGCACAATCTCTGCAACCGGTTTCTTTCAAGGTGAGCTCGGTATCTGAATTTGGTCCTCTTGCCATGATGGTTGGCTAGAGGTTCTAAAAGCTTCCGGTTTTTCCTTTTCCATCCATTCTACCCAAGCCATGGCCATTTCACCCGTCATCTCAGCTGAAAGAAAATCTGGGATGGGTCTTTGTGGGAAGTCTGGTTGCACTTCTGCTTCTGGGTTTTGTGCACTTCTGTTAGCTCCTACGACTACTTTGACATTTTTTGGTGGTATTTTCTGGTGGGTTTCTTCTTCTTTGTTCTGAGGCTCATGTGCTGCTACTGGTGTATCCTATTCCATGGCTTTTGTTTGTGGTTTCAGAACCTCCTCAAGTATGGGTGTGGACTCTATTGGAATTTCCTCTGGTGAAGGGATTTCATCAATATCAACGATTTCTGGGGGCTGTTGTTCTCTTTCTTACAGTGGTCCTTGCGACCTTGTCTGAGCCCTGGTTGATCTAGCTATATGGATTTCTTCTGTGAGCTTCAGTGGTGCCATAATGGTGTCTATCGAATGTTTGCGGGGTTTGAATGGATTCAGTGAGCTCTGTGGTTTCACTCTGTTCATTCTTAATTTTGTTTCTCTTTTCCTATTCTCCTTTCGCGAATAGACTAACTTCTGTTGTGCTCATGTGTTGTATGGTCTCATCATGAATCTTTTCAAGGACACTTTCTCCATCATGTGATTAATGCACCATAACTATAGGTTCAATGCATCTGCGACAGTTTTGTACTTGCCATTATGCCTACTCTGTCGTCTCCAGTTGGCACGTTTAATGTGGCATCCCATTCGTCCTTGCCTTTCTTTAAATTTGCTTCTTGCTATCCTGTCAGCTTGATTTTTCCGGCTTTCCTTTTCCCGCGTGTTTCCTTTTTCGATATGGTTGTTATATTTTCCCTTGTTGGCTTTGTGTTTCATATGCGGTTTGTCCATCATGCTGTGCACTATTTTCGACTATTTTGATTTTGCTTGTTTGTTTTTTTATTTTCTTTACTACGCGGTGGGTGGTTGACTGTCCTTTTACATCTTTATCCATCTCCCATTGACCATTCCTCTGAGGTCTGCACCCACTAAATATCTTAATTGTACATCTCCTCCATTCGTGACATCTCTTACTTCGTATGGTCCTAGCCAATGCATTCTCATCTTTCCTGGGTGCTGTAACGCTTTACTATCGTAGAGTAATACTAGATCTCCTTCCTTGAATGTCTTCCTCTTGATGTGGCAGTCATGCCAAGATTTGTCTCTTGCTTTCTGTACTTGTTGATGGAATCCTGCCAAGATTCAGTCTTCCTCCATTGACAGTAACTGATTCAGTCTTTCTTGTACTGCACCTCATTATGTTATTTGTGTTATGGCTGCTACACGCAGGCTAGGTATTAAACATTCTAAGGGCACTACTGCTTCTTGACCGTAGACTATTTTGAATGGTGTGTGGTCAGTCAACTTTTTACATGTGGTTCTATATGCCCATAGTATTGTTGCTATCTTGAGATCCCAATCATCCCTGTTGACATTGCATATCTTTGTCAAGGCGTTTTCTAGAATTTTGTTGAAGGCTTATACCATGCCATTTTCCTGTGGATGATACGGTGTGATTTTTTGGTGATGAAATTCAAACTGTTCCAGCATCGCTCAGATGGTGTTGTTTATGAAGTGCATTCCTTGGTCACTCATCAAAATTCTTGGGCACCCAAATCTAGTAATTACCTATTCAAACAAAAAGTGTGCAGCTGTTTTTGTGCTGCAATCTTTTACTGGTGCGACTTTCATCCATCTGGTTAGGTATTCCATCGCAGTGATAATATATCTCACCCCCGTTCTTTTGGCTGGTGGGTTAATGGGTCCCACAAATTCTATTTCCCATTTGTCGAATGCCTGAAGTGTCACTTGCGGTCATAGTGGCATCTTGTCCCTTCTGTTGGGTTTGCCTAACCTTTGACAGACATCACATTGCTGGCAATATTCTTTCGAGTCTCTGTGGATCATTGGCCACCATAATCCTGTGCGTAGTACCTTTTGTGCGATAGCTTTTCCTGCATAATTCCCTCCTTCTATTCCCTCGTGGGATTTTGTTAAAATTCTTGGTCGTTCGTGGTCTAGTACGTATCTTCATAAGATGATATCTGCACCCATCTTGTATAGATGTCCTGTGATCAATTGATAGTCAGTTCCATGGACTACTAGGTTCTTCTTCTGCACAGTGGTATATTCTTGTGGTGTAGTACCTGTGCTTAAGTACTGGATGATCTCTGCGAAGTAATCGTCAGCAATCTGTACTGATAATAGTTGTGCATCTGGAAAGTTGTCTTCTAAATTTGTTGGTTCCTCTCCATTTGTGACCCTTGATAGTTGGTCAGGTCCTGCATTCAGTTTTCCTAGTTCAACTATTACCTCAAAGTCAAATTATTGAATTAGTAATAACCATCGAAAGATTCTCCCCCCCAACATTGGATTGTTGACTAGGTATTTCAGGGCTGAGTGATCTACAAACATCTTAAAGTGTTTTCCCAATAGGTAATGTATGTACTTTTGTAGTGCATAAACCATAGCTAGGCCTTCTCTTTCTATCATGTTATAATTCTGTTCTGAATCTGATAATTTTCTGCTTGCAAATGCTATTAGGTGATCCAAGTCTCCTACTCTTGGTTGCACCAAGATAGCTCCAAGTGCTATCGCTGATGCATCTACATGTACATGGAATGTCTTCTCCCAATATGGAAAGACCAATATTGGTGCGGTGACCATCATTTCCTTCAGGGTATCCAGACCGTGTTGGCACTCCTCGTTCCATTGATACTCTATATCTTTCCTTAACAGTTTTTCCATTGGTTCTATAATCTACGCGTAGCCTTTAATGAATTTCCTGTAATATCCCGTATGTCTTAGCGTTGTTCTTAATTGGCGGACTGTTTTTGGTTCTGGTAGATTAACAATGACTGTGATTTTCACCGGGTCCACTAGAAAACACTGTTTTCATACTATGTGTCCCAATAGTATCCCAAATGGTGTTCCAAATATGCATTTCTTGATATTCAGTGATATCTGACACTGTTTCCATCGTTCTAGAATAAGTCGTAACACTTCCACATGTTTTTTCAATAGGCTATAGACCGTCCAATCATCCAAGTATACTTCGAGGAATTGATGGACGAATTACTTAAATTCTGCGATGACCACTATAGAAAATATCGCGGGTGCATTCTTTAGTCTGAACGACATGACTGTATACTGATAAGATCCCCATTATATCACGAACGTGGTCTTGTGTCTATCCTCCAGTGCTATCTTAATCTGATGATATCCTGAGAATCCATCGGTGAATGAGTAGGCTTTGTGGCCTCCTACGTTCTTGAATACTTTGTCTGTGAATGATGTGGGGAATGGGTCGTGTAGGAATGCATCGTTCAACTTCCTCAAGTCGACGCATATCCTGATCCCTCTTCCCTGTTTCTTGTCCCGTACTACCATCAGACTTATCCATTCTGATTCTTCGATTGGTTTGATGATGCCGGCCTCAAGCATCCTGTCGATCTCATCTTTAAATTTCTATTTATATATGAGATTTAATCTATATGGTCATTGTTTAATGGGTCTCGCATCAGGTCTGAGTGGTATCTTCATTTCTCCTAATTCTCTGTCTATTCCTTTCATCTCTGTAAAGGTTGTGGGAAAAAGTTTGTTGTATTCGCGCAACAATTCTGTGATACTTTCTAGTGTCTGTTCATCCCAGTAATATCCAATGTTGACCATATTGGGCCACTCGACGATTCCTATCTTAAACTTCTTTATCTCGATTGGCATAGAGATGACCTCTGACTCTAAGGGTGGTTCTTCGATATGAATATCATGCAGATCGTCTTCATCTAGAGCTTCCTCCTGTACATGGTAGCATGATAGTAGATCCTTGACTGTCTTCTTATTTCACAATTGTACCTCTATGATAGTTTCTACTTCCAGTTCTTCAATGAATATGACGTTTCTGATCCATTTCAGGGTCGTGTCCATGTTGGGGTTCTCATGGTCGAATGAGAAAGTGACTGCAAATTTTTGTTGGAGTGTTTCCCATGTCTTGGTTCCTTTACGAATTTCCCTGGTCCGTATACCAATTCGCTGGCATGCCTTCTAAAGTATGAATGAAGTGGTGAGACCATTCCTCCGGTGGCATCATCTTCCAAAACGTTTTACATGCCTCCAAGTGTTCTGCTCGTGTGCCTAGTCTATCATATTTCTGTTGTTTGTTACCTGTATGTTCTGCGCCAAACCTTATGCGCAGTAATATCTTACGTTGGTACCAATATGTGATAGTTTATTTGTGTGCACCCCACCACCTGGCGGGTGTATCCTTTAATGCTAAATCCAGTGCTAGCAATCTCTGGTTTTCTAGTACTTCATCTTCATATCATGTCAAGAAAGTTTCCAAATCATTTAGCCCGTGAACGATGGGTGGTTCTCTGATTTATGTGCCAATCCAACTTACTGGGTGGTCTATTCTGGCACAACTTCTCGTGGATACTTCATGTAGTCTTTGCTTCCAGTTTTCTAACCCGGTGTCTGAGTCTGTTGTGCATGAAGTAATTCTCTGCCAACTGAGTACCCCGTTTGTAGTTGGGTTTATATAATCTGCATCGTACATAGTTGTTCTGTACAACTGGTCGATATCTTCTAAATCTAGGCAAGTGGGTTCTACGAACCTCTCACCTTTTGATGGGTCGAGTGGGGCTATGATTCTATAGTCCCCCGAATCAAATGTCATTTTTCTGGTTTTTAAGTTAATTATGGCCTGGTTGTCAAACGTCCAATCCAGACCAAGTAGTGTCGGGTAAGGTGTTGTTCCGTATACTATTTTGATGACTTCAAAGTTTGCCTTATTGCACACAACATCCAGATCTATCATCACTCCTTTCAGTCTACCTATTTCTAGGACTCTATGTTGATTTGCTAGTTTTAATTGAACGATTGAATATCCTAGTGTAGGTTCTCCCATGTATTTCCATGTAGCTTTTGGTATTACATTCACTTCAGATCCTAGATCTAGTAAAATATCTCCCATATTGAAATCCCCAATGTTAGCATTTAATCTAAATTCCCTACTTGTTCTTATTCTTGTCTGTAGGTGGTTGACAGTTTTCAATTCTGGCTTCTATTCCGTCTCGCCGCTACATTTTTCTAGGATGTTTTTCAATATTTTGACAGATGAAGGATCATTTAACATTTTGATGCATGATTGAAAAAAGTCTTTGATCGTACTTACTTGTTCCTCAAGTTTTATTCTGTTGGTGTGGTCCAGTGATGGAATAATTTCGTATTTTGGAGCTTCCATGCTTTGTTGTGTGGTCAGCGCAATGTTCTCCTTTTGGAATTCTTGTTGGGATTCTGTAAAAATCTCCTTCTCCGTATGCACGTCGAATTGCTTCTTGGGTTCAGTGTTCTTCTTTACCCATTGGTTCTGTGCTAGTTCTTATCGAACTACATCATTTCCTTTTTTCGTTCCTCCTCGAGTGACTATATTGATGTTCCGACCGTCATCCCTTGCTTCGACTGAAATCCACTGAACGTTATGGTTATTTTGGTTCCTTTTTTTCCTGGATTTTTCCAATTAATGTTGGACAGTCCTTCGTATCATGGTCCGATGCGCGACAATACATAAAAGTCACTGGTGGCAGTGGACACTCCTATGCATAATGTCCATTTTGCTGGAAATTGTGACATGTGATAGGCCCTCTGCCGCGTTGGAAACCTCCTCTGGCTCATCCTGTTCCTTTATAAGATGTGCGGTCACCTCACGGTGGATTGTACTGTGGTCCTTGGTTATACTGTACGGTATTGTACTGGGGTTGTGCTGGGTTGTACTGCGATTGGGCATTATTGTAAGGTTGCGGCGCAATATTATACTGCTTCTACACCGTGTTGTTTAGTGTTGGGGCTTGATTGAACTGTGGTGTTTCCTGCCTAGTCATCATTTCCGCCTGTACCCTGTATGTGTTTGATGTTTGTCGCATCAACTCCATAGTTCTTCAATATTTGTCGTCATGGACGAATGACTTGCAAAAGGTGCAATATGAGTTCTTGGGGGTTGTTTGGCATTTTTGCATCATCATCCAGTGGTAAGGGTCGTGACCCAGTTTCTTTCATATTTCGCACCATAATCCTCCCTGTGGTAGTGGGTTTGGCATCCCTGTCGCCATATATTGAACGAATGTTGAGAATTCATTCTTATGGTGTTGTTCCATCCTGTAGGTAGTGCACCAAACTGCTTCTCGTTTGTCCTTGTTCTTATTCTGGTTTAGCTTAAATGTTAATTTATTTATATCCTCCTTCAACTCTTCGATAAACGAGTTCGTCTGTTGGTATTGATTCTCTTCCAATTGCAAGGCTTCATGTAGAGCCTCTGCCTGCGTCTGAAACTTTTGTTGTCGTAATTGATATTTTAAGTATGGGAGTAGTGAGTTGACAAACAGGTGTCGATGCTGCATATCGGTCATATGGTATTTTAACTTTCCTTTTAATTGCTTGAATCTTTGATCAATCTCCCATACCGATTCTCCTGTTTTCTGTCTTATTTCAATCATCTCATTCATGTATTGATCCTCTGAGCTCAGCTTCTGGAACTCATTGATCAATATTTTTTTAATGTCATCTAGTGTCCATGTTGTTCCGGGAACATTGTTCGTGTCTAGACTCATGTACCAGTCTAGTGCACGGTCCCTTAGCATGATCACTAGCTTCACAAGTTTGGTGTATTCATCGGTGATCTACTTTTCTTCCCAGATCTTTGTGAAAATAAATAGATTCTTCTCATGGTATTCTGCTACTTCTCCTAAAAACTATGGTAATCTGATAGTAGGATCGTGTCCTGCCATTCCAAATACCGAGCTACTCCCTCCTCCACGCGGTGTAGATACTTGCCTAAGGTTGCCTGAACTGGCTCCTCCAGTTGTTTCCCTTTGTGTCGATGTACTTCCTACTATTAGACTTCCTTAAAACTTTGGTTGTCTAAACGATGGTGTTCTTTTTGGTGTATTGGTCGCACATGGGTTTATGGGTTCCACACTGACATTAATATTGAAAGGATGGCTATCTTCTCCTCCTTTTCTTGGGCCTCTTATTTTCCTCTCATATTCATCACGCAAGATTTCCTCAATATGCTCCATAGCTCAAAGATCCTATACCTCTTCCTCGTCATTGGCCAAGCCCTCCCTCTCGGCTACGACTCTCTTCTTGGTATTCACCTTATATTGGTAGGGTTCTTTGCTACGCGTCATTCCTGATGACGCCAAGATCCACTTGAGTTGGTCACCGTCCATAAAGATCGAGTCCAAGGGTTCCTCCTCCTTCTTCTCTGTATCCTACCCTCCTTCCATTCCTCCTCTCTCTGTCAGTGCTTCACCCCTTCTCCCATGCACGTAGGGAAGTCTAGCTATCTGATTCCATTGTCATTACACCTTTTGTTATATAGCAGTATCTTTATAGAAGTATATAGTGATCAGATGTACCTTCCTCTGGGTCCTCGTAGGAACTCTTGCTCGACTGCGCTGTATGAATTTGCTATGTCTACCACAAATTCTGTGATAAAGCCTACGACAATACTGTCAAGACAAAAGTCGACTGCGCCGGTGAATTTGTTATTCACCTGCTGCAGCTAGTGGATTTGTACTGGAGTCCAATCTACCTTTCGAATCTGGTTCGTCGTATGGTTATCCTTTAGCCTTAAGATCCACTCCTGTAGTATATGCGGAAAATCACAGAAAAAAACTTCATGTAAATCCGTAAATATGTATTTATCCAGGTATTTACGTGTTGTGATCCTGGGGTTTCTATTGTCTTTATGTGCAAACTCTAGCTTTCTGGTTCTCAACCAGCCCTTGATTTCTTCTCTCATGGGGTTCCAAGGTCTCAACATCCCCTTCTAACATTTCATTACTCTTCCTTCATTTATTTATTCATTCCATCTCATCTATTCAGTCCTTTATTGTTCCTCTTAACACGACAACATAACCATTTGTTAGTTACTTTCTTCCCTTCTCAGGTTGTTTGAGTTATTGACCCAAGGTTCATGTCATTCAGGGTTCCAAAAAATCCTCTAAAACTATCGGCCCTCCTGGTAAACCAGAAGGCAACACAACGCCCAAAAAGCGCTGTGCAGTCTCACCCAAGATAGCTTTACATGGGTGGCAGTAAGACTCAGGTGCTTATAGCCAAGGACAGAGTAGGGGATAAGGGTTTATTGATTAAGGTTAGATACCTTGAGTTGTAAGGGAGAGTACTTATTCCTTGGATTCAAATACAAATATCCCATAGTTTAATTAAAGTTAAGTATAACCAGATTCATAACAATGTATTAACTCATTCATTAAGTTTAACCCTCAATTGTTGAAAGAAAGAAGAAACATGCATACATTTAACATGTTATATGAGGATTACCGTGGTTCACCCCTTCCTGGGATACATCCAAAAATATTTGTCTCTTGGCTCTTGTATTATGATTGTTCTTCATTTCCAGCGCCTTGTGCTTACAATTCTCCACAAAACTGGGTAAGATCTATGTGAGGCGAACTAGATCGCACCAAGCTCCACAACCTACGGTCTTATCCTCAGATCTACCTTTCCTTGTTTCTCCTTTTCTCAAAAACTCACAAAATCATTTCATACCGCTCAAAACATTACAAAGAATCACTAACAACTACTAATGAACTACTCTATATGATACTTTTGTATCTATATTTATACATTTCAGCCTCTTCAGCCTTTTTTTAGAATATTAGAAAAACCCTAACCCTTCTTATGTTAGGTATTTCTCCCATACGTGTGTTTCTCCTCCTCCAGTTATCGCTTTCCTTTGTGTATGCTTTCTTGCATGCACACATGCTGCTCTTCTTCCAGTTGTTACTTCAGTTTTATGCATGCTTTCTTTCCCACGATCGTTCTTCTTTCCTCTTTGGCCTGGTGCCAACAAAATCTTTATGGAAACCCGAGTTGATATATTCCCCAATCCAATTGAGAATGCCAATCAATATTGTATTTTCCCAATAGGAAGGCTGGAGAATGTGGAGATAGATGTTGTGGGAGTAAATAATGTAGCTGATTTTGAGGTGATCTCAATCATGGGGGACAAGGACCCTTGTCCTATACTAACTTGGTATTGATTGGGATTATGATAACTATGTTGTTATTGACCTAAAGAGGGACACTATGACATTTGAAGGAGATAGAATAAAATTAGTTCAGCCCTTGGATCCGTATGTAGGCCCTCGGTACATGGATCCAACAAAGAACAATATGGAAGGAGAGGATCTATATCAGTTATACACCGTAACAATAGGAAAGAGGGCATACTACATCAACCCTATGGCTGATGGGTTAGTAAGTTGGAGGAGCATATAATCAATGGATGGAGATTCATAACTAGCATTTGACAGTTGGCAACATGGCGCATATGAAATATTTTCAAGCTGATGCGCAACTGTCAAAGCAATGAGATGGGTTGGAACTGAGGTTAGATACCATTAAACATACAATGGTACCTCAAACCTTGGAAATTTTCTGGTTAGTATGGAAGAAAATATAACAAAAGATCAAAGGATCATAGTTATGGATTTATCCCTGGAAGATACCCTTGCCAGGTGGTGGGCTGGTCACAAAGTAGTCATTAAGAACTGGGAGGATGTGAAGCATGCTATCCAGTGTTGATTTGAAGACAAGGAGCAACTGATGTCAGATATGCAGATGGATTTTCAAGTTGCACAATTGTTCATCGATGTACAGTCAGATTCTAAAACACATATCGAACAACGTGTAAGACAGTGGAAAGTTGCAAAAGTACCATCTCATTTGTGGGTTCAAGTATTTACCCATTCAATAGGTTCGATACTAAAAGCCTAGTACATCCATGAAGAGACCAAACAACAAACCAACAATTGGAAAGCATTATCAGACCAATTCTGCAAGGACTTCGCTTTCACAAGTAAGTACCCTAAGCTTAAGATAGTCCTACAAAGAATTAAAGAAATGATTTTTACCGATGTCTATAAAAATAAATCAGACCCAGTGGTATGTGTCATTCATAGTAGATTTCTTTGGTCTAACCTTCACTTGGACACGAACAAGACACCCATAGAATGCTACAAAATTGAGAAGGATTTGGAAGACCCTGATGATTTCGAAGAACTAAGAAATTTATCCACTAAGGAAACATAAGGAAACAGAGAAATCTAGAACACACTTCCCATTCAGAATGATAGCTCATATAACCATCCATTGAAGTTACGAAAAGTCAACATAGGAACTACTGAGAAACCCAAGATAACTGTTGTAGGAGATTACTAGGATCAACAAACTAGCCATGAAATACATAGCCTATTGCGGGAGTATGATGGCTTATTCCCAAATACATTTTCAGAGCTAAAAGGGATAAAAGAAGACATGGCAGAGATGAATATTGAACTAAAACCAGGATCAAAACCTGTAAGGAATATACCATATTGACGTAGACCCCCAACCCTCAGGCCGAGATCTGCGCAGGATCGATCTCCACAACTGTGATAAGCTGGAACAGCTCAGTGGGTTCTCGCTGGAACCCAAATGATCCACAGGTCCTTCAGAAACCCCACCTGTGTGAACAAGCACAAAGTGTGAGCTTCACCTCCTCCAAGCAACCACGTCACTATGACCTCGAGCCAAGCCAAATAGGCACCTTTCGCATTTCAAGACTTTGGGATTTTCAACGCAAAGTGCCCCGGCTCCTTGTCCTCAAAATTTTCAAAATGATGAACCTCGAAAGGGTCTAACACCTCCTTGGATCCTCCCTTAAACCTTCTCCATGTGACCCAGTCCTATGACCTAGTGCTATTCCTCTGAATGCTTTCGGGGTTTCGTGATATCGTGAGTTGAGACTCCCTGTTTCACGACTCCTTCACTCTTGAACTCCCAGTTGCCGAAATTCCGAAAAGGGATTAATGGCTCTGGCTCCTCCCTTAGCCTCTGTCCACGTGACCACCACTCTGTGACCATGCGCTTAGCATCAAAGCGCTACTGGATTTCACGATTTAGGGAATCACGATGCAAGCATTCCTCCTTTCCCTTTCGAATCCCCCATCCACGAAATGCCAAAATCTCTCTGCTAAGATATCAACAACCCAGGTCCTTCTGTAACCAACAAACACGATCTAACTAGATCGACGACTCGAAATATTTTGGGCTTTTTCCCGAAACCTTGACTACTTGCCACATGTCCTCCTGTGGATGGTCACGATGCTTTTGGGATTTTGTCGAGTCCTCTCCTTTGCTTCTATGAGGGTTAAACCTCGTTCTCCTCTTTCTGGAACCGATGGATATCGGTCCTTTACATGAGATCTGATGGTCACGATCTGATCTTCTGTGCACCTCCGAGGGACTTAATCCCGTGCATGTATCCTTGATCCAGCAGCTCTCAGGCCACTATGCTCCAGATCCAACGGCTGGTGCAATTTCGTGATTTCGGTGATTGCAAGTATGGGGTGCAACCTCCTCTGCTCCTCCAACCCCCAATTCTCGAATGTGTGGATATCTAGGGGTTTAAAACCCCTGCACTTTCGCCTGATCCAACAGTTGTCAGGTATTGGCGTTAGATCTGACGGTTCAGATCTATCCTCCTTGCGCTCTCTCCTCCTGTGTGCCTAAATGTAGATTCAACGGTCTAGATCTTTCCTTCCAGAGCCGATCCAATGGAAGCTGTGCTCCTCCTCCTGAGCTTGCGCCTCTTCCCTTCCCTTGGAAGAAATTCGACGCTCAAAGGTCTCGGCCTTCGATGCTTCCCTTGCGAGTCCAGTTCCTTTGGGTCTCATCTGTGTTATAGAAATGCTTCCCCTCCTGAGCTTAGTCAACTCAAAAACCTTGAAAGGTTTCTTGACCTTCTTCTCCTTTCTTCTGTTTCTCTGTGCGCAAAGGCACTGTTCCTCCTGAGATTTGGGACTTAGAGTAAGTCCACCCTCATACACTCCTTATGCTGCTAAGATTTCCTCAATCTCAGATCCAAAGTATTTCTTGAAAATAAATTCTTCATGCCCTCTTGTCATTCCTTTTCTAAATGCACACCTTGCAGAGCCCACAGAGTGTTCAGTAATTCTGGTTGTCTTTGAACTCAAAACTTCTCTTTCCTCATAACTCGAAAGAGAGTTCTTCTCGGTTCATTCTATGCACTCACCCAATGCCCTCTTGGTAGAGCTCTACAAAACCTGAAATGTTCTGTCTTCCCTCTCCGTGTTCTCCTTTGCACAATCTCTCCTTCAGGATGTTCAACGATCTTGGGGGTTTTCCTTTGTGTCCAAGATTTCCTCTGGTGCACCCTCCTTGCACGTCTCTGCCTAAATTCCACATAATTTAGAAGTGCACTCTATGCATTGGCTTACAAAACCCACAGTGTTCTGTCATACAACCTCTTTCGTGAAGCCACGAAGAACCAGACTTGGAATCAAAGAACCCAACATACAACAATTTCTGTCTGTAACCTACAAATGTGTACAAACATGCATCTACAACATATCATAAGAACATAAAGACATGCATTCAATTACCCAGAATAACATGCAGAAAAAAATTCTCTCTATTTGTATTAATAAAAATGCCTCTTTACAAATGTACTCAAGCTCTGACTGCAATAGAGTCATGGCTTCTTCTCTTCTCCCTATTTTCTCTATTCTTCCCCTGCTTCTCTAAAAAAAAAAGAAGATCTCTTTACAAAAGGGGCTCCTTCAGCGCTTCCCTCCATCCTCACCAACTCTCATTAATTACAATGAATTACATTGAGTGGGCCATTTAATCTGAATTGGATCTAGATCCCCATAAACCTATCAGCCATCAAGGCAACACCAACTACAACATGCTCGAAGGCATGGCTTCAGCTCTACTATCCTTACAAACATTTAATACATTAAATTCAAATTTGAATTTTGAAAGTGAGAGGGCTACGCCTCTCCTCTCCATTGAATGCGTGCTGGGT
The DNA here is from genome assembly GCA_009831015.1 of Picea engelmannii. NCBI lineage: Eukaryota > Viridiplantae > Streptophyta > Pinopsida > Pinales > Pinaceae > Picea > Picea engelmannii. Next base: position 218,653 of record ML792660.1, on the reverse strand, counting down.
GTGCTGGTGCTTGATGACGTGGAGTGATGCTCCTGCATCATACTCCTCAGATGAAAAAATCATGAGCTCCTACTCATGAGCTTCCCAGCACCGTTGTTGAAATCCACCTAGATCCCAAACAGTTCTCTGGAGTTTTCCATCTACTCCACTACTTCGTTGTTGTTGTTGCATCTATTTCCCTGCTTCTATGGCAGGTTCTCCTCTTCTCAGCTCCTCCTCACTAGCATTTTCCACTGTTGACGTCGACATCAACCTTCTAATATTATCAATCTTCTCATCCATATGCTCCCATGGATGGATTTCCTTTTGCAGTGTGCTTCGCTGCACTTCTTCCCTACAAATGGGTAGATCATCCCGATCCCCTAGACTATCTTCTTTCTCTGTGGCCTCAACTTGTCTCCCTGCTGCAAAATTTAGCTCTGCAGTCTTATCTTCTTGACTGATCTACTATTCAATCATCTACTCTGACAGAATTGCTTCTGCCATTTTTCCTTGTGTTGGTTGAATTCCAGCTTCCTCCAGCTGCTCCTCAGACTGGAATTCTCCTTCATCTTCTGCTGCATGCCTCAACATTGCAGTTATCATCTGTTCAGCTCCTTGGCTGAAATTTTTGAGCAATTTCTCCGAATGCTCTTCTCTCAAAATATCCATGACTGTCTACTCATGGTATTCATCGACTGGCTCTTGATGGTTTAACCAATCCTCCAACATTTCTAACTCCTTCTCCCATGGAGTGAGCATCTTAACTATGTGCTCCTCTTCTTTTCCTTGGGCATCTTCTGATATCTACTCCTTCATCATGACAGTCTCTGATGGATGTTGTTCCTTTTTTGTACTTGCATCACATACACAGTTAACCTTAAAATCATTTGGCCCCATGGCCTCCTTCTCAGATTCTTGTTGCACTATACCCTCATGTGCAATGATTGTATTAGCCTCTATTGGACTATTTGGCAGGAATACTCGAATTCCCCCAATCATCAGAATACTTTTCTGACCTTCCTTCTCTGTCAAGTCCTCTTGCTGATATGAACTCACCTCTGAGTTCATCTGCTCTCCCTTTCCCACTTGGAAGTATGGGATTTTACTGCTGCCCACTTGATATTCTATGAGATCAATCGATCCCATCCCCATTAGCACTCCTTGCTGACATGAAATCACTTATGAGCTCCCGAGAATTTCAAACAATCTCATCTCCTTCTCCTTTCCCACTTGGCAGTCTATGATATCTTCCAGCGATCTCATCTCATTCTTAACGTCACTGATATTTCTCCCAGTCTCTGGTTCACAAGTGTGAACCACTCCTTCTCTGTCACCGAGGCTTCTAATACGCCTTAGCCATTCCTTCAACATTCTCTGTTTCCTTCGGGCCAATAAATACTAAACTGGCCACTTTACCCTTCTCTTTATGGGCCATTCATATACCCAATGCGGCTTTGCATCCTATTGCATCCGCAGTGCAAGCTCTTCCATTATTTCCCTTATCTCAGCGAGGTCTTCATCCATCTCATCTTTTCTCTGCTTCTGGTGGTTCTTCTTTCCACCGCGTACATGGCCTTCAGTAGCCATCTTCCTGTTCCTGTCTTCCCTCCTAGAAAACTTGTTGCTGTCACTCTGCAATAGTGAGTGCTTCCAACCTTTCCTAAAGTCCTCCTGACTGTCTATTGACTGCTGCGCACCTTGCAACAATCATCACAGAGCTTCAACACTCTATCTTCCTTTTCCTCTCGCTCCCTCTACCTGCAATATATAGATAAAATAAAGCTCTGATACCACTTTGACGGTATCAGACTGTATCCCCTCACATTCCTCCTTTTGTCTGCGATCTACAAACAACAAAAATATTGTCTCTGATACCAACTTTGACGGTGTCAGACTGTATCCCCTCACAGTCCTCATTTTTGTCTGCGATCTGCAAACAAAAAAATATTGGCTTTGATACCAACTTTGACGGTATCAGACTGTATCCCCTCACAGTCCTCCTTTTGTCTACAATCTGCAAAAAAACAAATATTGGCTCTGATACCACTACTGACACAAACCCCCAACCCTCAGGCCGAGATTCACACAGGATCGATCTCCACAATTGTGCTAAGATGGAACAACTCAGTGGGTTCTCGCTGGAACCCAAACAATCCACAGGTCCTTCAGAAACCCCACCTATGCGAACAAGCACAAGGTGCGAGCTTCACCTCCTCCAAGCGACCACGTCGCTATGACCTTGAGCAAAGCCAAAGAGGCACCTTTCACATTAAGCGACTTCGGGGTTTTCAATGCAAAGTTCCCTGGCTCCTTGTTCTCAAAATTTCCGAAATGCCGAACCTAGAAAGGGGCTAATGGCTCCTTGGCTCCTCCCTTAAACCTTTTCCATGTGACCTGGTCCTATGACCTGGTGCTATTCCTTCGAATGCTTTCAGGGTTTCACAATATCGTGAGTCGGGACTCTCTGTCTCACGACTCCTTCACTCTTGAACTCCCGGTTGCCGAAATTCCGAAAAGGGTTTAACAGCGCTAGCTCCTCCCTTAGCCTTTGTCCACGTGACCACCAGTCTGTGACCATGCAATTAACGTCAAAGCGCTACTAGATTTCATGATTCAGGGAATCGCGATGCAAGCATCCTCCTTTCCCTTTCGAATCTCCGATCCATGAAATGCCAAAATCTCTCTGCTGAGAGATCAATAGCTCAGGTCCTTCTGGAACCAACGACCATGATCTAACTGGATCAACGACTCGAAATATTTTGGGCCTTTTCCCGAAACCTTGACCTCTTGCCATGTGTCCTCCTGTGGATGGTCACGATGCTTTCAGGATTTTGTCGAGTCCTCTCCTTTGCTTCTACGAGGGTTAAACCTCGTTCTCCTCTTTCCAGATCCGATGGATATCGGTCCTTTACGCGAGATATTACGGTCACTATCTGATCTTCTATGCACCTCCGAGGGACTAAATCCCATGCATGTATCCATGATCCAGTGGCTCTCGGGCCACTGTTCTTCAGATCTAATGGCTGGTGCGATTTCACAATTTCGATGATTGCAAGTATGGGGTGTAGCCTCCTCTGCTCCTCCAACCCCTGATTCCCAAATGTGTGGATATCCAAGGGTTTAAATCCCCTGCGCCTTCGCCTAATCCAACGATTGTTGGGTATTGGCATTATATCTGACAGTTCATATCTATCCTCCTTGCGCTCTCTCCTCCTGTGTGCCTGGACGTAGATTCAATGGTCCAGATCTTTCCTCCCAGTGCCGATCCAATGGCAGTTGTGCTCCTCCTCCTGAGCTTGCGCCTCTTCCCTTCCCTTGGAATAAATTCGACGCTTGAAGGTCTAAGCCTTCGATGCTTCCCTTGCAAGCCCGGTTCCTTTGGGTCTCATTTTCATTATAGAAATTTTTCCCCTCCTGAGCTTAGTCAACTCAGAAACCTCGAAAGGTTTCTTGACCTTCTGCTCCTTTCTTTTGTTGCTCTATGTGCAAAGGCATTGTTCCTCCTGAGCTTCGGGACTTAGAATAAGTCCACCCTCATACACTCCTTGTGCTGTTGAGATTTCCTCAATCTCAGATCCAAAGTATTTCTTGAAAATAAATGCTTCACGCCCTCTTGGCATTCCTTTTCTCAATGCACACCTTGCAGATCCCACATAGTGTTTAGTAACCCTAGTTGTCTTCGAAATCGACACTTCCCTTTCCTTAGAACTGAAAAGAGAGTTCTTCTTGGTGCGTTCTATGCACTCACCCAATGCCCTCTTGGCAGAGCTCTACAGAACCTCAGATGTTCTGTCTTCCCTCTCTGTGCTCTCCTATGCGCAGTCTCTCCTTCAGGATGTTCAACGATCTTGGGGGTTTTCCTTTGAGTCCAATATTTCCTCTAGTACGCCCTCCTGGTACATCTCTGCCTAAATTCCACATAATTTAGAAGTGCACTCTATGCAATGGCTTACAAAACCCATAGTGTTCTGTCATACAACCTCTTACATGAAGCCATGAAGAACCAGACCTGGAATCAAAGAACTCAACAGACAACAATTTTTGTCTGTAACCCACAAATGCATACAAACATACATCTACAACATATCATAAGCACATAAAGACATTCATTCAATTACCCAGAATAACATGCAGAAAAAAAATGCTCTCTATTTGTATTAATAAAAATGCCTCTTTACAAATGTGCTCAAGCTCTGACTGCAATAGAGTCATGGCTGCTTCTCTTCTCCCTATTTTCTCTATTCTTCCTCTGCTTCTCTAAAAACAAAAAGAAGATCTCTTTACAAAAGGGGCTCCTCGATCTCTTCCCTCCATCCTCACCAACTCTCATTAATTACAATGAATTACATTGAGTGGGCCATCTAATCCGAATTAGATATAGATCCCCATAAAACTGTCATCCATTAATGTGATACCAAGTACAACATGCTCGAAGGCATGGCTTCGGCTCTACCAGCCTTACAAACATTTAATACAATAAATTCAAATTTGAAATTTGAAAGTGAGAGGGTTGCGCCTCTCTTCTCCATTGAACGTGTTCTAGGTGTGTTGGTTCTTGATGACATGGAGTGATGCTCCTACATCACATATCGTTTTAACCCCATGGTGAAAGAGAAGGTTAAGAGGGAAATAGATGAGATGCTAGAGGCCAGACTGATTTTTCCAGTTGAAGAAGCAGAGTGGGTTAGCCCCATAGTCATCCAGAGAAAGAAAGGTACAAAGGACAATAGGGTATGCATAGACTACAAAATCATTAATTCTTCATGTGTGCATGACCCTTTTCCCACACCTTTTATTGACAAGGTGCTAAAATAGGTTGCGGGGAAAGAGTCTTACTCATTTACGGATGGATGTTTAGGGTATCACCAAGTGAGAATTATCGAGGAAGATAGAAGGAAGACCACATTCATAACAAAATGGTGGTCATTTGCATATAATGTGATGCCCTTCGGCCTAAAGAATGCACCTGCAATTTTTCTCATATTTTAATATCATCCTTCTGAGAATTTTTTCACATATTTATAGAAGTTTATATGGATGAATGGACAGTGTACAGTCTACTGAAATAACATGTAGTGCTACTACGACTGATGTTTGATCGATGTAGGGAGCTACATATATATTTAAACCTCAGAAAGTGTATCTTCTTTGTGCCACATGGAAATTTGTTTGGCTACATAGTATGCTAAGAAGGAGTGATGGTAGACCCAACCAAAGTTGTAGCCATTTTGAATATTCCACCTCCTATGAGCACTAAATAGTTGCGCTCAATGATAGGGCACACATGGTACTATCACAAGCCCATCATAAGGTATGTGACTATTACTGCACCCTTGGAAAATATACTAAAGAAGTCTGAATTGTTCCAATGGACACCAGAGTGTGATCGAGCATTTGACATCCTGAAGGAAAAGCTCAACAAAAAACCTATTTTGATATTTCCAAATTGTGAAAAGGAATTCCATGTACACATGGATGCATCAGGTATTGCCCTGGGATCCATCTTAGCGCAACGTGGAGATGGAAATACGGATCATCCCATCTATATTTCTAGAAGGAAGCTATCACAAGCTAAATGCAACTATACAACCATAGAAAGGGAGGGTTTGGCTATGATTTTTTCTTTACAAAAGTTTAGACATTACCTGTTAGGCTCTCATTTTATTTTTTTTACTGATCATTCTGCATTAAAATATCTAGTTAACAAGCTTGTCTTGGAAGGATGAATTTTTCTATGGTTGTTATTGTTTCAGGAATTTTCATTCGAGGTAATCATCAAACCTGGAAGATGCAATGTGGGGCCTAATTATTTGTCCAGATTGGAGTCAGGGGAGAGTGGTGGAGCAATCGATGATCAACTCCCAGATGCAAACCTGTTCTAAGTTGAGGCAGTACCAAAATACCTGGAAGACATATAAGTTTTCCTAAGAACAAGGGCTTGCCCAGAAACATACTCTGCAACTCAGAAACGCTATATGGTGGTTCGAATAGCAGACTATCGATTAATCACGGGGAAATTGTATAAGTTGGGCCTAGAAAGTATCCTCAGGAGATGCGTTTTGGACCATGAAAGACATGATATCCTCTGGGAGTGCCATAGTGGATTTGTAGGAGGCCATGTCAGAGGAAAGGCCACTGCACAGAAATTCCTCCAAGATAGATTATGGTGGGCCATTCTCTTTAAATATGCAAAGGAATATTCTATGTATTGCGACGTTTTCCAGAGAGTAGGTAGCCATCAAGACGAGACAAATTGCCTCTTCAATCCGTTTGATATCTGTGAGCATTTGAGAAGTGGGCGGTTGATTTTATTGGATCGATCAAACCCATAGATAATAACTCAAAGGCCATGTATATTATCACTACAACCGATTACCTGACATGATGGGTGGAGGCAACAACTGTTCAAGATGTTTTGACTAATACCATTGCCAAGTTTATCTTTGAAAAAATTATCACTCAGTTTGGATGTCCTAGGATTCTGACTAGTGATCAAGGTTGTCATTTTATTAGTAGTACAATAGAAAATCTTACAACATAGTTCTTAATCAAACACCATAAAAGCATACCTTACCACCCACATGCCAATGGAATAGTGGAGGAATTTAACAAGATTCTGGAAAGATGTTTGAGGAAGGTTTGTTGCACAAATAGGGAAGATTGGGATGATAGTGTTCCAACAATTTTATGGGCTTACATGAAGACCACAAAGAAGCTCCACAAGTATACTCCATTTTAGCTAGTTTATGGGAAAGAGGTTGTGGTGCCTGCAAAATTCATTACCCCTAGTCTCTACATCACACATGCAGTTGCAAGAACTTGATGAGACCAGGTTTTTTAGCAGAATTTCATCAATAAATTGAGAAAGCTAGGAATAAATCTTAGCACGATAGGCATATTAAGGAAAAAACATTTGCACAAAGAGATAAGGTCCTACTTTATGACAGTTGATACTAGAAACATCCATGCAAGTTGCGCATGCATTGGTTGGGCCCATTTATAGTTGTGAAGATCCGACACTCTGGAGTAGTCAGAATAGCACAACTGGATGATATACTTCAGCCAGGATGGATAAATGGTGCTCGCCTGAAAACCTATATTTATCAGGACTGAGCTATATGACTGTTTCTCTAGTCCAAAGGAGCATATATAGTAGTTAGATTTGAATTTTTTCAATTTCTTTAAATTCAGTTAATAAAGTCGGAGTGTGCATTGTTGTTCCATGATATGTATTTCATTTTTTTAGTCTAAGAATTACTTTGGTGCAGAATTGATTACTCAACAACATAGAATCAAAAGAGCCATGAGTCCATTAAATACAATCATTTAATATGACGGGGAACCCATTGTGGTAGGAGGGAGAGCGAATCTGAATGAAATCCTAGTCTATGTGCCACGCACACCTTATCCAGTCATAGCCTTTATGATCTGTACAGTAACCCCTTTGAACTATGTTAAACCATAAATATTTGATACATGAAGATGCCATTGGTATTCATGCTAGGATTCTCAACCATTCAAATGGTAAGGCCTGAGGCCGACCACATCCTAGTCCAACTTGTTCAATAAATGCCAGAATCCCCCAATAGATTTACCTCATTAAACAGTCTCGTTGGACACCTTAGATCCAAGTTATGTCTGTAGGGTTAATAATGAGTGGCGTTAGGAGTAATGACAGAGCTCGCCAGGTGGCATGAGTATAAGGCTGTGTGAACTTAGTGTAAGACTTATTGTTTTCTATTCTATATTTGATATTTCTAAACTATTATAGAGCCTGAGAATTATCTCAGTCATGACCCCGAAGCTAGTATAGTCGGTCTAATTTATTTACAGTCCAGAGCAGTGATGCCGAGAGCTATAGGAAGCCAAAGTTCTCTCTCCAAAGAATAATTTCCAAATGAGTCGTGTGATCCCCAGGTTGAGGTCGTGGGTGACCTCAAAGGGAAGGTCGAGCAAGTGAATATCCTCGACCTCAACTTGACAGACCAGGTGCTATTCCCACAAATGAACATTGATGTGTTTTGGAATGTGGCTCCAGACGATATGGGAGGGATGCAGTTTGTGTCGAAGCTAAATTTTATCAACCTCTTCAACTCCACAATCATGAATATCTGAGACTTGCCAGTTTTCGACACTACTAGTAAGGTTGCACAGTTTACCAAGTTCCTCATCATCCGGGTACATGAAATGAGATTATGTCTCAACAGACGGTATCCCATTCATGCAGAGGATATCCATCAACTCATGGGCCTATTCATCAAAGGTGAATATGTGTCAAAAGGGTTCCAGGGCCCCAGTAAACATGGGAATAAAAATGGAGAACCCAACCTGTATGAAATATTTAATACTCAGCGACGGGGGCACACATTCAATATTGACCCCATTTTACTAGATATTGTCAGAAAAACTTGATATGTGATTGATAGCAATGTAATGAGGTACTAATATGAGGGTGAGTGCATGTTGGATTCCCTCTCAGTGGCAATTTTTTGTGCCAACAAAGCGACGTTCAATTGGTGTAGCTACCTACTGGAAGAATGCCTAGTAGTCTGTGAGGAATATCAGGATAAGGGAGACACCTTCACCTATGGATACCTTCTTGTTTCATTCACCATGATGAAGTGGATGCCACCCTCAGGAAGATAGTTATCACTAACAGACAAAGTTCGATTAGCAAAGATGTTCAAGCCTTGGCTCTCAAGGTCGGACTCCAAGAACACAACATTCAACAATGCAATGTTCTTAAAGTGGTACAACCGACTTCTTGATGCAAATCAGAGGTTGCGTGTACCATAGGAGATGATCAAACTGAACACAAGGAACATTTTTTTTGGGTTGAACCGCCACCATACTTTTGTTTGGTCCATGAATGTCAAAACTGAATATTTTCACTCACAGATGCTGGCATTTTACCTAGATGAGGAGGCCTTTGACAAGGAAGTAATGTCATATCTAGGAGTGAAATGAAACCCACACAAGTCAGGGATGCACTACCTTCTACCCATATATATCCTAAAGAAAAAGGGATAGGAAGCAGGGGTAGGACTGATCTCGGGACCAGAGGAGAAAAATAAAGATGCTCTAATGCATATAGACTCATAGGAGGAGGGAGAAGAGACAGAACGTCTGGAACACAAGAAGAGGAATTTTTCCATGTTCCCGCAGCTTCCGGAGCAAGCTATGCTGATAGGTAAATATGTCAATGAAATCCTTAATGCATATTTCATTGGAGACCCTTTGGTTAAGTAACCTAGGACAGGGATCTCCCCGGTGGATATCCTGAATCCTCAACCAATTTCACCGACCATACCTTGTACTCGAGCAACCCAAAATATCATTGACATCTAGGATAAACTTGATCCTGATACCACTACACCACCACCATCATCACTGAACAACCCCCATCACCCCCAGAACCCCAATCGCCACAGCAAGAAATGACCATGCAACCCCAAACCATTGAAACTGAGACCATGCATTTGGATCCCTCGGACTACCCGAGAAGATACCATAAATCACTGTCCTGTCCCCTGAAGTGTCGATCCAGTCAATTGTTCCATTTTTTTTATCCAGGACACTCCAACTTCACTAGATATGTAAATTGTGCCAATACCACAAGCCCCAAGCCCTCAATGCCCACTCTCAACAATCAATGTTGAGAGTTCCATCCAAAGAGGAGGAACCACAAAAATCATGGTCCAAAAAGAGGAAGAAGTACCAAAGGATCAAAAGGATCCTGAAACTGCATCAGGACAAAGTGCAACTTCGTTGCAAGAACAATTGGATTTAGTACTCCAGAACCCACAACAATACACATAGCTGGTGCAAATCTCCTTGGAGAAAGAAAATATACTCCCATTCCTTCCATCAGTTGTCAGAATGAGACTTGCGTAGCATCCACAAGGTCCATCTACATGGGAGGAAGAGGTGGATACAACGTCATAACACTCAACATCTAGTGGAATTCCATTGCAGGTCCGAGTACCCAGGGAGAACACTACTTCTTCTAGTGACCCCTCTCAATGGCCATCAATGCAGCTAATTGGGATGATCAAATCTTCAACTGATCAATTGGAGATTGGAGCAGAGACTCTAGCAGGCCAAACAAGATGCAAAGTATTCTAAGGAAGAAGCAAATATCTAGGAGGAGTATGCAAAGATCTAGGCAGAATCTTGCAGAAGCATGGCTAGTAATCCAAAGGAAAGCACCACAACTTACTGAATCCAGTGTAGCAGGAGAGTCGGTGTAGCAGATCGAGCTACTCCAGGGAGAATGGTCAGAGTTGGCCATTTGCACTGCGAACCTTGAATCATAGTTGCAGGAGAGTTAGTGTGAAGAAGAACAACAACCCCAAAATCTTCAAGAGAAAAAATAAAGAGTTGTGCTCGAAGGAAATAATGTAAGAGAAAATTGTAGAATGCACAAGGATTTTCTGGGAAGTTAGTGACTGGATGGGTATCATTTCACGATGCAACCAGACTTTGGAGGACTTGTGCATGAATATCCAGTCACTTAACGAGGAATTTTCCATCACCATGGATCCACTGGAGCAGTACAAAAAATTAAACCAGATCCAACAAGAAGACAATGAGTTGAATGCTCTATTTGAAGTGCAGTCAATAGCTAAGAAAGAGCTACAGGAGTTTTGACCTGTTGTTCAAACAACTTATATGTAGATGCATTAGGTAGATGACACAACCAATTTAGAGTGGAACTTCCTGGTCGCGTCCAGGCCTAAGGTATGTGTTGTAATATATATTATCAATCAGACGCCACAACCCAAAGGAGCTGGGAGCTAATCAATCAACAAGGTTTTGGCGAATGAATGGAAACCTTTTCAAGAAAGAAAGATCTCAACAAGAAAATATTCATCTACTAGGTATTCCTTCAGTAAGGTTGATATCGTTAACTCGATCAATAATGATCAAAGTAAACACCAAATTCCAGTCCAAGGTAATTCTATCCCTCCCAGGAATAATACTTCTGTTGGATTTCATGCATATGAATATAGGCTTCAAAGTGAGCCCTGGGTAAATTTTAGTATAGGTCAGCAGTATAGCAACCCAACAGCTTCTTGTGGAAGTGAAATTCATCCATTTTATGATATTTATAATGTCACAACAACTCAATGTTTGCTATCAAACAATCATAAGAGGAGTCCCAGTAGGATTTTGGATTTTCCTGATTCTGCGTGATTAGCAATCAAGATCCAGTGCTCCTTTATAATAGAAAACAAAAATGTATATGTTGCACAGTATTCTTATTAAAATATCATACAACAGTGATTGTAAAGCCTGTTGCACCGAAAAAAATAGGATCTTTTCATGTCAGCGTTACCATTCGCGTGATGATGGGGGAAGACCATTCACGAGGTGCTCATCGGTGGTGGTGCGGAACGTCGAGGCACCGACAAGAAGGTTTTGAACAAGGAGGGTGGGATGTTGTCACTGATTTTGTTTGTATTGAGGAAACGAAAGACAGATTCGATAACGTATCGATAGAATCTGGTATGATCCCTGCGAGCCTATTGTCAGACAAATCCAACGACTGCAGAGAACGCAATTATGGCACATTTTGCAATCAACATATTCTATGAAACATCAGCCCTCGCATGGTTTCCACATGTTGGTTGTGGAGCCTGATTATCTTCCTGATTCAGAGGTCCTTGCTTTCAACTGTGTTTATACCCCATGAAGTATTTACACCCCAGAAGTATGTACACTCTTCCACGCGGGGGAGTGCAAAGGGGGGATACCCCCTCTGCGGGGTCCTGGGGGCCTATCCCCCTGGCTGGGGGTTCGGGGGCGAAGCCCCGAAGCAAAAATTGCCTTATAAAAGTATATTGTAATTTCATTGTAAATCTGGACCGTTCATTATAAGGTCGCAGATCTAACGGTAGAGATTATGTTAGGGTTTTTTTCCCTAGAAGGCAACCCTCTTTTATGAGGGAAATGTATTGCGGCTATGGTTGATGGTGAATATTGTATTCTGAGAGAGGAGACTGTGAGAGAAAGAAGAGGAAGTTACAGTGGGTTTTGCTGTAGGTTGTATCCCTTCATTTGCTGGATAATAATAAAGGAAGGACCTGGCAATTTCTCTGGTGGTCGTAGCCCATACTGGGTGAACCACGTAAATCTGTGTCTTTCTTGTATTGTGTGTCTTCTGTGTTTTTTTTCTGCATTTTTTTTATTTTATTTCTCCGCGGTCCTGTTTTTCTAACAACTGGTATCAGAGCGTAAGGTAACTCACAGGAAAAGAGGGTTCCTGGTTCGAGTGGTAGCAATGTCGGAAGATGGAAAGTTTAGGGTCGAGAAATTTAACGGCCAAAACTACCAGTTATGGAAGATGCAGATGGAAGACTATTTA
>ML792660.1:176307-201895 GCA_009831015.1 Picea engelmannii | reverse complement strand
TGGATAATAATAAAGGAAGGACCTAGCAATTTCTCTGGTGGACGTAGCCCACACTGGGTGAACCACGTAAATCTGTGTCTCTCTTGTATTGTGTGTCTTCTGTGTTTTGTTTCTGCATTTGTTTTATTTTATTGCTCCACGGTCCTGTTTTTCTAACACCACATAGGCATTTTGTTAAAGAATTTTATGTGCAAAGTAATATCCAAGCTATGCGGGTGGCAATGGAAATGCCACACCCATTAACCAGCCGAAAGAAGAAGTTGCTGCTGTTTCGTATTGCTATCCTCCAATTCCTACCTATAAAGACTGGCACTAGGGTTTTTAGTACTCAAGGAAAAACCGATAAAAATATCCTCGATAAGATCCGAACGCTATGTAAACATGGTCGATTGAAAGAAGCGCTGCATGCTTTGTATACGAGGAATAACCCACTGGATTCTGCGACATATGCTTCTATTTTGTTGGTGTGCATTAAGAACAAAGCCTTGTCTGAATCTTGCGCCAGACATGGGTTTGCAGAAGAGGCACTGAGACTTTTTAACAAATGCAAGAAACAACCATCAAACCTGACGAATTCACGTTTGCCAGCATTCTCCCTGCATGCGCTAAGTTGGGGAACCTAGAACCGAGCATGGAGCTTCCATCAAGGTTTTTAAATCAGTACAGCAGGTGAATTCTCGTGGTCAACTGTGAATTACAATGTTGGCTGGAAGACGACAGTGTCCATTATTGTGATGTCCACTACAGTAATGATAGTGCTTCTGTTCCTGACTCCTCTTTTTCATTACACTCCCATTGTGGCGTTATATTCCATCATAGTTTCAGCCATGCTTGGATTAATCAATGTCCACGCATTCTACCACTTCTGGAAGGTGGACAAGCTAGACGTTTTAGTTTCATTGGGGGCCTATCTTGGAGTTGTCTTTTCCAGTGTGCAAGTTGGGCTGGTCATAGCGGTGACCATTTCCATGGTAAGAGTTATATTGCACGTCACAAGGCCTCATACTGCAGTCCTTGGAAACATTCCCAACACTACAGTTTACAGAAGTACTGAACAGTATATAGACGCCACCAGAATTCCAGGAATTCTCATTCTCTGCATCGAGGCTCCAATCTATTTCATGAATTCAAGCTATCTAAGAGAAAGGATAATAAGATGGATAGAGGATGAAGAGGAGAGGATGACCAATTTGTTCTTCCAAAGCTTATATTCTTAGCGTTGGAATCATTTTTTCTTGTCATGGTGAAAAAACTGCTTGAACCATTACTGTCACTGCTAGAAGTTTTGACAGGAGAATTCAATTCTAAAGAATGCTCTAAGAATGATGTTGCATATATCTGGAGGACAAGGCTGTTGGAAATTGTTGAATACATATTTGCATTTGGATTATTTCATTCGGTGCATATTGATGACTATTGAAATGTTTGCAAAATCTATAGTCAGGTTGAATCTCAAAGAATCATAAAAGAAAAACCACAGCTTCCCAGTGTCAAGGAAGGAATGACTAGGTGTCAAAGAAAATTAACAAACGGTTAAAATATTAGTAACAACAGCGTATCTGGCATTCACAGAATTCCATGAAGAGGAACCGTTTCAGATTCCTGAAACACAAATAGTTTTAGATATTTCTTTTAAGAGATAGATGTATGTAACAAAGGCTGGGGGGCGAGCTAGGGAAAACCTCTTTTGAAGAGGGGCTCTTCTTGCAAGACGAGTTATTTTGTAAGCCAAGATTGGAGAAATAAAGATGATTTTTTACTTGTGACTGTGAGATTCATCACGGTCGATTGCTTTCAGTATGTTCTTCTTTTCAGCTATGTTAAATCTGTTTGGACTTCATTTATATGTTCCTTACCCGTAGTTGATATTGTTATTACCATATTGTTTATTTCTTCCTTATTCCGTCACGACTGTATTACAATTTCGTTTTCTTCCTAACTGATGTGCTTCGTTATACTTTAGTACGACCACTACTATAGAGAATGAATGTTGGTTTTCTGTAATTGTTTGTTGTCTTTCCTCTACGCCAGCTATCAGCGGGTGTAAGACCGGTCTACACTTCCAAAATTCCACATATATTCTCTGTTACATTGGCTTTCCCTTTCCTTTTTCTTCTACCACACCATGATTATCAAAGCGCTGAAAGATAGACTTACTTTGCCTCACTTTCCGCAAGTTATTTGATCACTGCTATTATCTCCTTTCTTCGGTTTTCATTTAACTCCATGCCCAATGGACCTTTTCCCTGGTTTAACCCCCAAACTCCAAAAATCCAAGACCATCATTTACCCATAAATCTACCCACCATTTCACGCTTACTTAAATTCCTATTGTGACATTGTTCGAGAGATCCCTCTCGGGTTGGGGGAGGGCAGCTTCCAATCCAAAGTGGTTCGAGGTTGCCTCGGGATTGATTTGCTGCAACCCATTTCAGTTCCGAGTGTCAACATTTTGGCGCTGTTGTCTGGGATTTCAAAGTTGATATCTATCCCTGGGAGAACGAAATTTTCATAGTCCTAAGGCCTAGTTGAGCAGCTGGTCATAGGCAAATATTGGTTGCACATGCTCTGGTGACTCCATTAAAATTTTCCGATGGTGATTTCACTGGCAGAAGAACTCAAAATTATATCTTTCGCGTAAGGTCACCCAATGGATGAAGGCATATGGTCTACTGTTCTTGGCACTTTACGGGAAAGTACCATCCCTATATGGAGCCTATGTTGTAACAGATATTATCAATCAGACGCCACAGCCCAAAGGAGTTGGGAGCTGATCAATCAACAAGGTTTTGGTGAATGAATGGAAACCTTTTCAAGAAAGAAAGATATCAACAGGAAAATATTCATCTACTGGGCATTCCTTCAATAAGGTTGATATTGTTAACTCGATCAATAATGATCAAAGTAAACACCAAATTCTAGTCCAAGGTAATTCTAGCCCTCCCAGGAATAATACTTCTGTTGGATTTCATGCATATGAATATAGGCTTCAAAGTGAGCCATGGGTAAATTTCAGTACAGGTCAGCAGTATAGCAGCCCAACAGCTTCTTGTGGAATTGAAATTGATCCATTTTATGATATTTATAATGGCACAACAACTCAATGTTTGCTATCAAACAATCATAAGAGGAGTCCCAATAGGATTTTGGATTTTCCTGATTCTGCGTGATTAGAAATCAAGATCCATTGCTCCTTTATAATAGAAAACAAAAATGTATATGATGCATAGTATCTTATTAAAATATCATACAACAGTGATTGTAAAGCCTGTTGCACTGAAAAAAATAGGATCTTTTCATGTGGGCATTACCATTCGCGTGATGATGGGGGAAGAACATTCATGAGGTGCTCATCGGTGGTGGTGCGGAACATTGAGGCGTCGGAAAGCAGGTTTTGAACGAGGAGGGTGGGATGTTGCCACTGAGTTTGTTTATATTGAGGAAACGACAGACAGATTCGATAACATAACGATAGAATCTAACATGATCCCTGCGAGCCTATTGTCAGACAAATCCAACGGCTGCAGAGAACACAATTCTGGCACATTTTGCAATCAACATATTCTATGAAACATCAGCCCTTGCATGGTTTCCACACAGGCGTTTTGTTAAAGAATTTTACGTGCAAAGTAATATCCAAGCTATGCGTGTGGCAATGGAAATGCCACACCCATTAACCAGCCGAAAGAAGAAGTTGTTGATGTTTCGTATTTCTATCCTGCAATTCCTGCCTATAAAGACTGGCACTAGGGTTTTTAGTACTCAAGGAAAAACCGATAAAAATATCCCCGATAATATCCGAACACTATGTAAACATGATCGATTGAAAGAACCGTTGCATGCTTTGTATACGAGGAATAACCCACTGGATTCTGCGACATATGCTTCTATTTTGCTGGTGTGCATTAATAACAAAGCCTTGTCTGAAGCTTGCACCAGGCACGGGTTTGCAGAAGAGGCACCGAGACTTTTCAACAAATGCAATAAACAACCATCAAACCCGACGAATTCACGTTTGCCAACATTCTCCCTGCATGCGCTAAGTTGGGGAACCTGGAACCGGGCATGGAACTTCCATCAAGGTTTTTAAATCATTACAACACGTGCATTCTCGAGGTTAGCTGTGAACTACAATGCTGACTGCAAGACGACAGTGTCCATTATTGTGATGGCCACTGCAGTTATGATAGTGCTTATGTTCCTGACTCCTCTTTTTCATTACACTCCCATTGTGGCGTTATGTTCCATCATAGTTTCATCCCTGCTTGGATTAATCGATGTCTACACATTCTACCACTTCTAGAAGGTGGAAAAACTAGGCCTATCTTGGAGTTGTCTTTGCCAGTGTGCAAGTTGGGCTGGTCATAGTGGTGGCCATTTCCATGGTAAGAGTTATATTGCATGTCACAAGGCCTCATACTGCAGTCCTTGGAAACATTCCCAACACTACAATTTACAGAAGCACTGAACAATATACAGATGCCACCAGAATTCCAGGAATTCTCATTCTCCGCATCGAGGCTCCAATCTATTTCATGAATTCAAGCTATCTAAGAGAAAGGATAATAAGATGGATAGAGGATGAAGAGGAGAGGATGGCCAATTTGTTCTGCCAAAGCTTGTATGCTTAACGTTGGAATCATTTTTTCCTGTCATGGTGAACAAATTGCTTGAACCATTATTGTCACTGCTAGAAGTTTTGACAGGAGAATTCAATTCTAAAGAACACTCTAAGAAGATGTTGCATATAATTGGAGGACAAGGATGTTGGAAATTGTTGAAGACATATTTGCATTTGGATTATTTCATTTGGTGCATATTGATGGCTATTGAAATGTTTGCAAAAGCTATAGTTAGGTTGAATCTCAAAGAATCATAAAATCAAAACCACAGCTTCCCAGTGTCAAGGAAGGAATGACGAGGTGTCAATGAAAATTAACAAACGGTTAAAAGATTAGTAACAACAACGTACCTGGCATTCGCAGAATTCCATGAAGAGGAACTGTTTCAGATTCCTGGAACAAAAAGAGTTTTAGATCTTTCTTTTAAGAGATAGATGTATGTAACAAAGGATGGGGGGCGAGCTAGGGAAAACCTCTTTCGAATAGGGGCTCTTCTTGCAAGCCGAGTTATTTTGTAAGCCAAAATTGGAGAAATAAAGATGATTTTTTACTTGTGACTGTGAGATTCATCACGGTCGATTTCTTTCAGTATGTTCTTCTTCTTTTCAGTTGTGTTAAATCTATTTGGACTTCATTTATATGTTTCTTACCTGCAGTTGATATTGTTATTGCCATATTGTTTATTTCTTCCTTATTCCGTTACGACTGTATTACAATTTCATTTTCTTCCTAACTGATGTGCTTCGTTATACTTTAGTACGACCACTACTATAGCGAATGAATGTTGGTTTTCTGTAATTGTTTGTTGTCTTTCCTCTGCACCAACTATCAATGGGTGTAAGACCAGTCTACACTTCCAGAATTCCGCATATATTCTTTGCTACATCGGCTTTCCCTCACTTTGCCTCACTTTCCGCAAGTTATTTGATCACTGCTATTATCTCCTTTCTTTGGTTTTCATTTGACTCCATGCCCAATGGACCATTTCCCTGTTTTAACCCCCAAACTCTAAAAATCCAAGACCATCATTTACCCATAAATCTTCCCACCATTTCACACTTACTTAAATTCCTATTGTGACATTGTTCAAGAGATCCCTCTCGGGTTGGGGGAGGGCAGCTTCCAATCCAAAGTGGTTCGAGGTTGCCTCGGGATTGATTTGCTGCAACCCATTTCAGTTCCGAGTGTCAACATTTTGGCGCCATTGCCGAGGATTTCGAAGTTGATATCTATCCCTAGGAGAACGACATTTTCATAGTCCTAAGGCCTGGTTGAGCAACTCATCATAGGCAAATATTGGTTGCACATGCTCTGGTGACTCCATTAAAAATTTTCGATGGTGATTTCACTGGTAGGAGAACTCATAATTATAGCTTTCGCGTAAGGTCATCCAATGGATGAAGGCACTTGGTCTACTGTTCTTGGCACTTTACGGGAAAGTACCATCATTAGATGGAGCCTATGTTGTAACAGATATTATCAATCAGACGCCACAACCCAAACGGGCTGGGAGATGATCAATCAACAAGGTTTTGGCAAATGAATGGCAACATTTTCAAGAAGGAAAGATCTCAACAGGAAAATATTCATCTACTGGGAATTCCTTCAGTAAGGTTGATATTGTTAACTTGATCAATAATGATCAAAGTAAACATCAAATTCCAGTCCAAGGTAATTCTAGCCCTCCCAGGAATAATACTTCTGTTGGATTTCATGCATATGAATATAGGCTTCAAAGTGAGCCCTGGGTAAATTTCGGTACAGGTCAGCAGTATAGAAGCCCAACAGCTTTTTGTGGAAGTGAAATTGATCCATTTTATGATATTTATAATGGCACAACAACTCAATGTTTTCTATCAAACAATCATAAGAGGAGTCCCAGTAGGATTTTGGATTTTCCTGATTTTGCGTGATTAGCAATCAAGATCCAGTGCTCCTTTATAATAGAAAACAAAAATGTATATGTTGCATAGTATTATTATTAAAATATCATACAACAGTGATTGTAAAGCTTGTTGCACCGACAAAAATAGGATCTTTTCATGTGGGCGTTACCATTCGCGTGATGATGGGGGAAGACCATTCACGAGGTGCTCATCAGTGGTGATGTGGAATGTCGAGGCATCGACAAGCAGGTTCTGAACGAGGAGGGTGGGATGCTGCCACTGAGTTTGTTTGTATTGAGGAAATGACAGACAGATTCGATAACGTACCGATAGAATCTTGTATGATCCCTGCGAGCCTATTGTCAGACAAATCCAACGACTGCAGAGAACGAAATTCTGGCACATTTTGCAATCAAGATATTCTATGAAACATCAGCCCTCACATGGTTTCCACACAGGTGTTTTGTTAAAGAATTTTACATGCAAAGTAATATCCAAGCTATGCGGGTGGCAATGGCAATGCCACACCCATTAACCAGCTGAAAGAAGAAGCTGTTGATGTTTCGTATTGCTATCCTCCAATTCCTGCCTATAAAGACTGGCACTAGGGTTTTTAGTACTCAACGAAAAACCGATAAAAATATCCCCGATAAGATCCGAACGCTATGTAAATAGGGTCAATTGAAAGAAGTGCTGCATGCTTTGTATACGAGGAATAACCCACTAGATTCAACAACATATGCTTCTATTTTGCTGGTGTGCATTAAGAACAAATCCTTGTCTGAAGCTTGCGCCAGGCACGGGTTTGCAGAAGAGGCACTGAGACTTTTCAACAAATGCAAGAAACAACCATCAAACCCGACGAATTCAAGTTTGCCAGCATTCTCCCTGCATGCGCTAAGTTGGGGAACCTGGAACCAGGCATGGAGCTTCCATCAAGGTTTTTAAATTAGTACAACACGTGCATTCTCGAGGTCAGCCATGAACTAAAATGTTGGATGCAAGACGACAATGTCCATTATTGTGATGGCCACTGCAGTAATGATAGTGCTTATGTTCCTTACTCCTCCTTTTCATTACATTCCCATTGTGGCGTTATCTTCCATCATAGTTTCATCCATGCTTGGATTAATCGATGTCCACACATTCTACCACTTCTGGAAGGTGAAAAAACTAGATGTTTAAGTTTCACTGGGGGCCTATATTGGAGTTGTCTTTGCCAGTGTGCAAGTTGGGATGGTCACAGCGGTGGCCATTTCCATGGTAAGAGTTATATTGCATGTCACAAGGCCTCATACTGAAGTCCTTGGAAACATTCCCAACACTACAGTTTACAGAAGCACTGAACAATATACAAACGCCACCAGAATTCTAGGAATTCTCATTCTCTGCATCGAGTCTCCAATCTATTTCATGAATTCAAGCTATCTAAGAGAAATGATAATAAGATGGATAGAGGATGAAGAGGAGAGGATGGCCAATTTGTTCTGCCAAAGCTTGTATGCTTAGCGTTGGAATCATTTTTTCCTATCATGGTGAAAAAACTGCTTGAACCATTACTGTCACTGCTAGAAGTTTTGACAGGAGAATTCAATTCTAAAGAACGCTCTAAGAATGATGTTTCATATATCTGGAGGACAAGGCTGTTGGAAATTGTTGAAGACATATTTGCATTTGGATTATTTCATTCGGTGCATATTGATGGCTATTGAAATGTTTGCAAAATCTATAGTCAGGTTGAATCTCAAAGAATCATAAAAGCAAAACCACAGCTTCCCAGTTTCAAGGAAGGAATGACGAGGTGTCAAAGCAAATTAACAAACAATTAAAAGATTAGTAACAACAACGTACCTGGCATTCGCAGAATTCCATGAAGAGGAACCGTTTTAGATTCCTGGAACACAAAGAGTTTTAGATCTTTCTTTTAAGAGATAGATGTATGTAACAAAGGCTGGGGGGCGAGCTGGGGAAAACCTCTTTCGAAGAGAGGCTCTTCTTGCAAGCCGAGTTATTTTGTAAGCCAAGATTGGAGAAATAAAGATGATTTTTTACTTGTGACTGTGAGATTCATCATGGTCGGTTTCTTTCAGTATGTTCTTCTTCTTTTCAGCTGTGTTAAATCTGTTTGGACTTCATTTATATGTTCCTTACCCGCAGTTGATATTTTTATTACCATATTGTTTATTTCTTCCTTATTCTGTCACGACTGTATTACAATTTCATTTTCTTCCTAACTGATGTGCTTCATTATACTTTAGTACGACCACTACTATAGCGAATGAATGTTGGTTTTTTGTAATTGTTTGTTGTCTTTCCTCTGCACCAGTTATCAGGGGGTGTAAGACCAGTCTACACTTCCAGAATTCCACATAAATTCTCTGCTACATCGGCTTTCCCTTTCCTTTTTCTTCTACCACACCACGATTATCAAAGCGCTGAAAGATAGACTTACATTGCCTCACTTTCTTCAATTTATTTGATCACTGCTATTATATCCTTTCTTCGGTTTTCATTTGACTCCATGTCCAATGGACCATTTCCCTGGTTTAACCCCCAAACTCTAAAAATCCAAGACCATCATTTACCCATAAATCTACCCACCATTTCACGCTTACTTAAATTCCTATTGTGACATTGTTTGAGAGATCCCTCTCGGGTTGGGGGAGGGCAACTTCCAATCCAAAGTGGTTCGAGGTTGCCTCAGGATTGATTTGCTGCAACCCATTTTAGTTCAGAGTGTCAACATTTTGGCGCCGTTGTCGGGGATTTCGAAGTTGATATCTATCCCTGGGAGAACGACATTTTCATAGTCCTAAGGCCTGGTTGAGCAGCTGGTCATAGGAAAATATTGGTTTCACATGCTCTGGCGACTCCATTAAAATTTTTCGATGGTGATTTCACTGGCAGGAGAACTAAGAATTATAGCTTTCGCGTAAGGTCACCCAATGGATGAAGGCACCTGGTCTATTGTTCTTGGCACTTTACGGGAAAGTACCATCCCTAGATGGAGCCTATGTTGTAACAGATATTATCAATCAGATGCCACAACCCAAAGGAGTTGGGATCTGATCAATCAACAAGGTTTTAGCGAATGAATGACAACCTTTTCAAGAAAGAAAGATCTCAACAGGAAAATATTCATCTACTGGGCATTCCTTCAGTAAGGTTGATATTGTTAAATCGATCAATAATGATCAAAGTAAACAACAAATTCCAGTCCAAGGTAATTCTAGCCCTCCCAGGAATAATACTTCTGTTGGATTTCATGCATATGAATATAGGCTTCAAAGTGATTCCTGGGTAAATTTCAGTACAGGTCAGCAGTATAGCAGCCCAACAGCTTCTTATCGAAGTGAAATTGATCCATTTTATGATATTTATAATGGCACAACAACTCAATGTTTGCTATCAAACAATCATAAGAGGAGTCCCAATAGGATTTTGGATTTTCCTGATTCTGTGTGATTAGCAATCAAGATCCAGTGCTCCTTTATAATAGAAAACAAAAATGTATATGTTGCATAGTATTCTTATTAAAATATCATATAGCAGTGATTGTAAAGCCTGTTGCACCGAAAAAAATAGGATCTTTTCATGTGGGCGTTACCATTTGCGTGATGATGGGGGAAGTCCATTCACAAGGTGCTCGTCGGTGGTGCTGCGGAACGTCAAGGCACCGACAAGCAGGTTCTGAATGAGGAGGGTGGGATGCTGCCGCTGAGTTTGTTTGTATTGAGGAAACGACAGATAGATTCGATAACGTAACGATAGAATCTGGTATGATCCCTGTGAGCCTATTGTCAGACAAATCCAACGACTGCAGAGAAGGCAATTTGGGCACATTTTGAAATCAACATATTCTATGAAACATCAACCCTCGCATGGTTTCCACACAGGCATTTTGTTAACGAATTTTACATGCAAAGTAATACTCACGCTATGTGGGTGGCAATGGAAATGCCACACCCATTAACCAGTCGAAAGAAGAAGTTGCTGCTATTTCGTATTGCTATCCTCCAATTCCTGCCTATAAAGACTGGGACTAGGGTTTTTAGTACTCAAAGAAAAACCGATAAAAATATCCCCGATAAGATCCGAACGCTATGTAAACAGGGTTGATTGAAAGAAGCGATGCATTCTTTGTATACGAGGAATAACCCACTGGATTCTGCGACATATGCTTCTATTTTGCTGGTGTGCATTAAGAAAAAATCCTTGTCTGAAGCTTGCGCCAAGCACGTGTTTGCAAAAGAGGCACTGAGACTTTTCAACAAATGCAAGAAACAACTATCAAACCCAATGAATTCATGTTTGCCAGCATTCTCCCTGCATGCGCTAAGTTGGGGAACCTGGAACCGGGCATGGAGCTTCCATCAAGGTTTTTAAATCAGTACAAGAGGTGCATTCTCGAGGTCAGATGTGAACTACAATGCTGGTTGCAAGATGACAATGTCCATTATTGTGATGGCCACTGCAGTAATGATAGTGCTTCTGTTCCTGACTCCTCTTTTTCATTACACTCCCATTGTGGTGTTATCTTCCATCATAGTTTCAGCCATGCTTGGATTAATAGATGTCCACGCATTCTACCACTTCTAGAAGGTGGAAAAAATAGATGTTTTAGTTTCACTGGGGGGCTATCTTGGAGTTGTCTTTTCCAGTGTGCAAGTTGGGCTGGTCATAGCAGTGGCCATTTCCATGGTAAGAGTTATATTGCACGTCACAAGGCCTCATACTGCAGTCCTTGGAAACATTCCCAACACTACAGTTTAAAGAAGCACTGAATAGTATACAAACGCCACCAGAATTCCAGGAATTCTCATTCTTCGCATCGAGGCTCCAATCTATTTCATGAATTCAAGCTATCTAAGAGAAAGGATAATAAGATGGATCAAGGATATAGAGGAGAGGATGGCCAATTTGTTCTGCCAAAGCTTGTATGCTTAGCGTTGGAATCATTTTTTCCTATCATAGTGAAAAAACTGCTTGAACCATTACTTTAACTGCTAGAAGTTTTGACAAGAGAATTCAATTCTAAAGAACGCTCTAAGAATGATGTTGCATATATCTGGAGGACAAGGCTGTTGGAAATTGTTGAAGACATATTTGCATTTGGATTATTTCATTCGGTGCATATTGATGGCTATTGAAATGTTTGCAAAATCTATAGTCAGGTTGAATCTCAAAGAATCATAAAAGCAAAACCATAGCTTCCCAGTGTCAAGGAAGGAATGACGAGGTGTCAAAGAAAATTAACAAATGGTTAAAATATTAGTAACAACAACCTACCTGCATTCGCAGAATTCCATGAAGAGGAATCGTTTCAGATTCCTGGAACACAAAGAGTTTTAGATATTTCTTTTAAGAGATAGATGTATGTAACAAAGGCTGGGGGGCGAGCTAGGGAAAACCTCTTTTGAAGAGGGGCTCTTCTTGGAAGAGGAGTTATTTTGTAAGCCAAGATTGGAGAAATAAAGATGATTTTTTACTTGTGACTGTGAGATTCATCATGGTCGATTTCTTTTAGTATGTTCTTCTTCTTTTTCAGCTCTGTTAAATCTGTTTGGACTTCATTTATATGTTCATTACCCGCAGTTGATATTGTTATTACCATATTGTTTATTTCTTCCTTATTCCGCCACGACTGTATTACAATTTCGTTTTCTTCCTAACTGATGTGCTTCATTATACTTTAGTACGACCACTACTATAGCGAATGAATGTTGGTTTTCTGTAATTGTTTGTTGTCTTTGCTTTGCACCAACTATCAGCAGGTGTAAGACCAGTCTACACTTCTGGAATTCCGCATATATTCTCTACTACATCAGCTTTCCCTTTCCTTTTTCTGCTACCACACCACGATTATCAAAGCGTTCAAAGATAGACTTACTTTGCCTCACTTTCTGCAAGTTATTTGATCACTGCTATTATCTCCTTTCTTCGGTTTTCATTTGACTCCATGCCCAATGGACCATTTCTTTGGTTTAACCCCCAAACTCTAAAAATCCAAGACCATCATTTACCCATACATCTGTCGACCATTTCACGCTTACTTAAATTCCTATTGTGACATTGTTCGAGAGATCCCTCTCGGGTTGGGGGAGGGCAGCTTCCAATCCAAAGTGGTTCGAGGTTGCTTCGGAATTGATTTGCTGCAGCCCATTTCAGTTCTGAGTGTCAACATTTTGGCGCCATTGCCGGGGATTTCGAAGTTGATATCTATTCCTAGGAGAACGACATTTTCATAGTCCTAAGGCCTGGTTGAGCAGCTGGTCATAGTCAAATATTGGTTGCACATGCTCTGGCGACTCCATTAAAAAATTTCGATGGCGATTTCACTGGAAGGAGAACTTAGAATTATAGCTTTCGCTTAAGGTCACCCAATGGATGAAGGCACCTGGTCTACTGTTCTTGGCACTTTACGGGAAAGTACCATCCCTAGATGGAGCCTATTTTGTAACATATATTATCAATCAGACGCCACAGCCCAAAGGAGATGGGAGCTGATCAATCAACAAGGTTTTGGCAAATGAATGGAAACCTTTTCAAGAAAGAAAGATCTCAACAGGAAAATATTCATCTACTGGGCATTCTTTCAGTAAGGTTGATATTGTTAACTCGATCAATAATGATCAAAGTAAACACCAAATTCTAGTCCAAGGTAATTATTTCCCTCCCAGGAATATTACTTCTGTTGGATTTCATGCATATGAATATAGGCTTCAAAGTGAGCCCTGGGTAAATTTTGGTACAGGTCAACAGTATAGCAGCCCAACAGCTTCTTGTGGAAGTGAAATTGATCCATGTTATGATATTTATAATGGCACAACAACTCAATGTTTTCTATCAAACAATCATAAGAGGAGTCCCAATAGGATTTTGGATTTTCCTGATTCTGCGTGATTAGCAATCAAGATCTAGTGCTCCTTTATAATAGAAAACAAAAATGTATATGATGCATAGTATTCTTATTAAAATATCATATAGCAGTGATTGTAAAGCCTGTTGCACCGACAAAAATAGGATCTTTTCATGTGGGCGTTACCATTCGTGTGATGATGGGGGAAGACCATTCACGAGGTGCTCGCCGGTGGTGGTGTGGAACGTCGAGGCACCGACAAGCAGGTTCTGAGCGAGGAGGGCGGGATGTTGCCACTGAGTTTGTTTGTATTGAGGAAACGACAGACATATTCGATAACGTACCGATAGAATCTAGTATGATCCCTGTGAGCCTATTGTCAGACAAATCCAACGACTGCAGAGAACGCAATTCTGGCACATTTTGCAATCAACATATTCTATGAAACATCAACCCTCGCATGGTTTCCACACAGGTGTTTTGTTAAAGAATTTTACATGCAAACTAATATCCAAGCTATGCAGGTGGCAATGGAAATGCCACACCCATTAACCAGCTGAAAGAAGAAGTTGTTGTTGTTTCATATTGTTATCCTCTAATTCCTGCCTATAAAGACTGGCACTAGGGTTTTTAGTACTCAAGGAAAAACCGATAAAAATATCCCCGATAAGATCTGAATGCTATGTAAATAGGGTCGATTGAAAGAAGCGTTGCATGCTTTGTATACGAGGAATAACCCACTGGATTTTGTGGCATATGCTTCTATTTTGATAGTGTGCATTAAGAACAAAGCCTTGTCTAAAGATTGCGCCAAGCATGGGTTTGCAGAAGAGGCACCGAGACTTTTCAACAAATGCAAGAAACAACCATCAAACCCGACGAATTCACGTTTTCCAGCATTCTCCCTGCATGTGCTAAGTTGGGGAACTTGGAACCGGGCATGGAGCTTCCATCAAGGTTTTTAAATTAGTACAACAGGTGCATTCTTGAGGTCAGTTGTGAACTACAATGCTGGTTGCAAGACGACAATGTCCATTATTGTGATGGCCACCGCAGTAATGATAGTTCTTTTGTTCCTGACTTCTCTTTTTCATTACACTCCCATTGTGGCGTTATCTTCCCTCATAGTTTCATCCATGCTTGGATTAATCGATGTCCACGCATTCTACCACTTCTGGAAGGTGGAAAAACTAGACGTTTTACTTTCACTGGGGGCCTATCTTGGAGTTGTCTTTGCCAGTGTGCAAGTTGGGCTGGTCATAGCGGTGGCCATTTCCATGGTAAGAGTTATATTGCACGTCACAAGGCCTCATACTGCCGTCCTTGGAAACATTCCCAACACTACAGTTTACAGAAGCACTGAACAATATACAGATGCCACCAGAATTCCAGGAATTCTCATTCTGCGCATCGAGGCTCCAATCTATTTCATGAATTCAAGCTATCTAAGAGAAAGGATAATAAGATGGATAGAGGATGAAGAGGAGAGGATGGCCAATTTGTTCTGCCAAAGCTTGTATTCTTAGCGTTGGAATCATTTTTTCCTGTCATGGTGAAAGAACTGCTTGAACCATTACTATCACTGCTAGAAGTTTTGAAAGGAGAATTCAATTGTAAAGAACGCTCTAAGAATGATGTTGCATATATCTGGAGGACAAGGCTGTTGGAAATTGTTGAAGACATATTTGCATTTGGATTATTTCATTCGGTGCATATTGGTGGCTATTGAAATGTTTTCAAAAGCTATAGTCAGGTTGAATCTCAAAGAATCATAAAAGTAAAACCACAGCTTCCCAGTGTCAAGGAAGGAATTACGAGGTGTCAAAGCAAATTAACAAATGGTTAAAAGATTAGTAACAACAACGTACCTGGCATTCGCAGAATTCCATGAAGAGGAACCGTTTCAGATTCCTGGAACACAAAGAGTTTTAGATATTTCTTTTAGGATATAGATGTATGTAACAAAGGCTGGGGGGCGAGCTGGGGAAAACCTCTTTCGAAGAGGGGCTCTTCTTGCAAGTCAAGTTATTTTGTAAGCCAAGATTGGAGAAATAAAGATGATTTTTTACTTGTGACCGTGAGATTCATCATGGTCGATTTTTTTCAGTATGTTCTTCTTCTTTTCAGCTGTGTTAAATCTGTTTGGACTTCATTTATATGTTCCTTACCCGCAGTTGATATTGTTATTACCATATTGTTTATTTATTCCTTATTCCTTCATGACTGTATTACAATTTTGTTTTCTTCCTAACTGATCTTCTTCGTTATACTTTAGTACAACCACTACTATAGCGAATGACTGTTGGTTTTCTGTAATTGTTTGTTGTCTTTCCTCTGCACCATCTATCAGCAGGTGTAATACCAGTCTACACTTCCATAATTCCGCATATATTCTCTGCTACATTGGCTTTCGCTGAAAGATAGACTTACTTTGCCTCACTTTCCGCAAGTTATTTGATCACTGCTATTATCTCCTTTCTTCGGTTTTCATTTGACTCCATGCCCAATGGCCCATTTCCCTGGTTTAACCCCCAAACTCTAAAAATCCAAGACCATCATTTACCCATAAATCTTCCCACCATTTCACGCTTACTTAAATTCCTATTGTGACATTGTTCGAGAGATCCCTCTCTGGTTGGGGGAGGGCAGCTTCCAATCCAAAGTGGTTCAAGGTTGCCTCATGATTGATTTTCTGCAACCCATTTCAGTTCTGAGTGTCAACAAGATGCATTACAGATGTGACTCAATAGTTCATCGCTGAAGCTTCACTCCTCGCCAAGAAGTGGTAGGACAAGGTCATTAATTTCTAAGGGGTAAAGAAGAGAGCCTTGGAATTGGTCCCGAAGTTGGGCCCTTTGTTTGAAGAGGCGGAAAAGGAAAGAACTTAGGAAGGAATCGAGAGAAAAGAAGAGACATAAGACAAAGGAAAGAAACAAGCCATTCCAGAGACTATAGAATAACCAAGGACTTGACTTGAGGACGATTCAAGGATTGTGGTTGGAGCCTGTTAGGCCCTTCGTTTTGTTGCTAGAAGTTGCGCAAGGAATGGTGTAGTTCCAATTTTGGCCAAAAAAAAGTTGCGCAAGTCATAGAGGAGCTAGACAATAGAAAAAAGAAAGAAACCATGAACGGTTGGAAGGAAGGATAACGGAACACCAACATGGAGAAACAAGTTACAACAGAACAAGAACAAGAAAGCATGCAAAGTCTCAAACCCAAAAATCCCAATTGGCTTATATATACAGGATGAATACAATTGTAAAGGGTTGATTTGTGGAAGGGTTGATTATTGTTTGTTGTTTATGTATTGTTGATTTGTTGATTGTTCGGATGGATATGCAGTCCAAAGGTTTGAGTTCTGTGTTATTGTACATTTTGGGTAAATGTTAGATATACTTCTAGAGTCTGGTTTCTGGAACCAGACCAAGTCTGTAAAAGAGTCATGTCCTGTTGTATTGGTGGAAGAGAAAAGGTTTAGGTTAACCTTTTCTCTTAGTAATAGAGTTTTGATGTTAATTTAAGGCTTGATTGAGCTGTGTTTGTATCTGAGTATCATTATGTAATTGAGAAGAACCATATGAAGTTAATACAAAGAGAGATCCAAAATTTGAAATTACTGTGTCTGTTTAGCTTCAGATTATCTTGAATGTTGTTTCATGTTGTATTTATGTCAGATCTAATTAATGGGATATGGGTTCTTTGTGAATGAAACACAACTCTGTTTTCTTTAATCTGAGTTAGGAATGTTCAGATAGTTCTGAGTTTAATCTATCTTGCGCAAGACTACAAAGATCCTAAGACTGTATGGATTTGTCTAAGACTCCTTCTTAACCTTTCCTATTTTCCTTGTCTGGGTTGAACTTCGGGTGACACTTATTCCCCTCAAGGAAGATGAAAATTCCAACGCTATAGACTACCTCGATACCTTTTTTTGGTAACCTGAGAAGGACCCTGTTCTGATCAATTCTGTGCCAACAAGCATGTAAACATTCGGGTCTGATTTACAATGTACAAAGTTCTGTGACAATAGGCAGGATTCCATATTGGCATACCATGCCCTCAGAGCCTTCTTGAGTCCATAAAGAGACTTCTTCAGTCGACAAACCAAAGATGAATATTTCATAAATCCCTAGGGCTGCTCCATATAGATCTCCTTAGAGAGATCACCATGAAGAAATTAATTCTTCACATCCATCTGAGGGACTTTCGATCCCTTGGATTTCGCAATGGAAAGTGCCAAAAGTATGGAATCCATATTCTCTATTGGAGTGAAGGTATCATCGTAGTTAATGCCATGCACCTGCTGAAAGCCTTTGGAAATGAACCTCGCTTTGTATTTGCTAATCTGTCCATATGCTACACTCTTGGTTCTAGACCCATCTACACCTGAAACTTTTCCTTCCAGAAGGAAGGGAAACAGATCCCAAGTTTGGTTCTCGAGGAGGGATTTGTACTCCTTCTACATGGAATATTCCCAAAAGGGATTTCCAAAAACCTCGTCATAAGACTGTGGATATAAATATTGAACCAAGAAAATATTCCTAGGTGGAAATGGTTCAACGGTAGTGAGTGAAAGAGGAGGCTCCTCGAAAAAAGATTGAGTCCTCCTAGTATCAGCTGGATCACCAACAAGATCCCCTGCATCCTTAAGAGTAGTATGGGCCCACTTGGGCCTCTACTCTAGATCTACATCTGCATCTTTATGCACTGATTCTTCATTCATCTGTACTAAATCTATATCTGGATCATCTGAATCCTATGAATAAAAACTCTTAGTTGAAGGAGAGTCAGCATGTGCATGCTCATCATCTCTGACAGGTGGAAGAACAAAAGTGTCTTCATGCGACTGCTTAGGTGCATGCGAGACACTTTCCTTGAATTGGACACTACGCTCAATGATAATCCTATCCAAGGAAATATCAATGAGTCTTTATCTCTTCACACCATCGGGGTGTCCAACAAATATACACTTTGTTCTCTGTGGATCAAGTTCCTTCCTCTTCTTAGAGGGAATCCTAGCCCATGCATGTGAACCGAAAATATGAAAGTGGGTCACTTTTGGTTTGAGGCTGCTCCAAGCCCTGTAGGGGGTCTTATCCTTGACAAATATATGGGGAGATATGTTTTGTATGTAGGTTTCACAATTAAGTTCTTCAGTGCATAATTTCTGTGGACGTGACTTTGCATGTAGCATGCAAGATGCCATCTCTTTTAGAGATCTATTTTTCCACTCAACAACTCCATTTTTTTGCAGAGTACAGGGAACCGTGTGATGCAACTGAATCCCTGCCTCATGACAAATATTTTGTATCTCATGGTTGACATACTCTCCTCTGTTATCTTTTCGGAGGACTTTGATTTTCTTTCCTGACTGTGTCTCAACAAGGGCTTTGGAATCTTTGAGGTGTTGAAAGACCTTTGATTTTTTCCCAAGAAAGAAAATCCATGTGAAGCATGATAAATCATCAAAATAAATGAGCACATACCATGATTTACTGATTAATGGATGTAGAAAATGGGTCCATGAGGTCACTATGGATCAGATCTAAAGGAGAGTAAGCCTTCTGTGTCTTTCCTTTGTCAAATTTCTCTTGAGGGTGTTTTACAAGAATGAATCCCTCACAAATTCCTTTGGAGAAGTGGATGTTGGGTAGACCATAAACCATTCCCTACTTGATAAGTTGTTTCATATATATGAAATTTAAATTCCTGAACCTTTCGTTCCATATCCTACTGCTTTCATCAACATGGGTAAGCAATAATGCAAAATTTGGTTCAAAAAATTCAGAAAAAATATAAAGTCTAGATTGATGATTTACCTCATTGGTAGAAACCCTAGAATTGGTTTGCATGTCATAGATATTCACTGCATCAGGTGTGAATATGAATTTCTTTCCAGTGCCGTATTTTTTCATCTGATACACGGAGAGAATATTGACAGAAATTTTGGGAACGCGCAACACATTCTTGAAGCTTCTGTTGGTGAGTTCAATTCTTCCTTTGTCGGTGACCTCGACTGGAGAGTTGTCCAGGGGTGATTTTAAGAAGCCCCACTAAATTTGTATGTATAATAAGTGAGCGAATCCCCATGATACATAAAAAAAATCGAAGGTTATTTTATCAATAATATAATATGTATATATAATTTTTTGGCGAATCTTTTAGACAATTATACAATCTTGTAAAATCTTGGTGAATCTTTCCCTAAATTATAACCTCTTGTAAAATCTTGAAGAATGTTTCACTGAATTATAAACTCTTGTAAAATCTTGGAGAATGTTTCACTGAATTATAAAACCTTGTAAAGTCTTGGAATTGTTTTTGATAAAGTATAAAACCATATATAACAATAGGAAATGTATTCATTAAACTGTAATATACTATTTTTACATATTTGGAAAAAGAAACATAATTTCTCCATCCTCTAGACAATGTTTCAAGCATTAGGGGTTATGTTTGTCAAGGTTCTCATTGTACACTCTTGCATATCCCTCTATAAGTTTTGATAATATTTCACCACAAAGTTCATATGTGTTGTGTTATCACTCCCACAGTTCTCCCAAGGCCAAGAAGGAGACTGAAGAGGTAACCACATACCGAACTTTTGATTTGGTAGCTATCCCTACCAAACCAAAGAGGCATCTCTCTATCATCACAATCAATAAGGTGACTGGAGAAGGAAAAATATATTAGGCTAGGTTTTCAACTCAGTGAGGTTTTGAGTTTATAGGTTTGCTAGACCAAGGTCATAGATCTAGGAACTAGATTAGGGTTTTCAAATGATCATTTGCAGGGATAAAAATGAGGCAAGGTAGGTATTTTTAGTGACATATTTGGGTTTTCATTGTGGTACAAGGTTGAAAAATGAAGGATCAAAATGAGCATATGACTATGAATTCATTCATCAGAAGAAATGGGACACAAACATGAAGATCTCATCAAAACAAAGCATAAAACTTATGAATTCTGCTTAAACAATAATGATATGATCACATGAAAGCATATATATGGTTTCAAGGAGAGATAAACATTCGAATTGATGATAAAACTAACAAGAAACATTGTCAATAAGCATACTATAGGAATCCCAAGATTATAGCTGCAAATGCCTATATTATTTCTGTCAAATAGTGTACACTAGCTCCACACTATGATTACCAAGTATCCCACCCTTCATTTGGCTTCAATGAGGCTACATATAGATGGAAAACCAAATATCCCCATCTGAGGGGTCGAATCCTTCGTCCTAGGATCAGATCACAAGAATATCTCCAACCATACCCAAAGCTAGGGGAGTTAGAAACAACTTTCCCCTTTTATCTAAACTACTTGAACTTATCTCTCAAGCCATTAATTTCAAGATATTAACCTTAAAAAACTCAAAATTACATTTACCACATATATTTACCATTTACATTTACCGATTTCACTTATAACTTTTATTTAAGCGGTAAAAATTTGTCACACACAGAAGCACAACAAATTGTAGCAGAAGAGAAACAACTTTGGAAGATGATTTAGAGGCCTTCCTTGATGAATTTTTTGATGAAAAAGTTATGAATGGAAATATGAATATTTCCTATACACCATGGAGTCACTAATCCAATAAAAAACCTACATCTAACCCCTTCAAAATTGATTTGAAAACAAACTGTCCAAAAGTGCATCAAATTCTCCATAAGCACAACGAAAAAAGCGGGGTCAAATATGGAGATATAACTATTTAACCATAACACATTTTAACAAAATGAGAGTTTTTTTTTTAGATAAGGTTTTTTTGAAGACAAACATCTCTCAATTTTGTGAAATTCATTCCCATGTTCTTGGAATATGTGCCACAAAATAATGACTAAAACATACAATTAAATTGGAGAATTTGATTTTTTGAAATAGGCCTCCAAGAAAGTTGAATATATCCCAATATATGATACCTGTGTAAAACCTGAAGGAGGTTATTGTGATTTTTTATGTACTTATAAAACACCTTCTTTTGTTTTTCCAAAATTCATCTTCATTTGGTCAGAAACCGCTTTTGAAAATGATGACCAAAAACATAATCAAAAGTGCAACATGGTCTAACAGAAGCGCAACACCCATCTTGTGGAGGAATTTTGAAGGCCTTCCCATGCCCCAAATTCACTTCTGAAAGATGAATTGGAAATATGAGGATGTATAGTTTTCATTAGAGTCATCAAGCACTGCACAAAACTGCTCCAAGACACCTAAACATTCAATCTCCCAAGACTACTCCAGAAGTGCAACAACTCTCCTGTAGCAACTATATTTTTGGAATTTATCCCAAATAATAATACCTGTGTATGAAATGAAGGATTTTTTTGTTCCTTAGTATATTATTGAAAAAAACCTCTTTCAGGTTTGTCAAATTCATCTTCCTTACTTCAAAAACCATTTTTTAAGTAAGACTATCCCTATTTGTGGCAAATGATTTGTCTCTTGTAATGATTTCTTGAGAAATGGTGATGACATGATCTCATGTGATGAATTAGGCTCATACCTACTTATATGACCTCCCTTATGCCTCTTCTTCTCAGTTGTCTCTAATTCAATAGTAAACCCTATCTCAATGCGAGGGGAAATTAGGGTTTAGTGTAGGGAAAAACACGGGATTTGTGCAGTTTAGAAATGAAGGGAGATGAAGGGGTTAGGGGGTTTCTAAATTTTTAGGAAACTTTGGGGAGGTAGGGATGGATGTTAGAAGTGGGGGAAAGTGAAATTTCAGGGAAAGAGTGAGGGGAAGGGGTCCAAAATGTCAAAACATAGTCTTAGCCTAGGAAAGTATAGTCTAGGCTAGGGTTTGTGGGAAAATGATGATTTTGAGGGATAGGAGTGAGGGAAAATGTCTATGGAGGTGTATGGAAAGTGGGGGAGGGTAATTGAGTTTATTTTTGAGGGTTTTTCTAAATATTTCAACCAAGAAATCCCTAGGAGAGGGAAATCTGATCTTTCCAAGCATGAATTGAAGCAAAAAAAGGTATAAGAGGAGAAAAAGAGTTCCACTTACTTGAAATTGATATGATGGAACCAAAAACTGATGATGAAACCCTCTGAAAATGAAATTTGGGCACCCTTGAGAAAGCACAACACACTCTGGCAAAAGCGTAGCGTTGCCAGTGAAAAGTGCAACGCTGGAAGAAACTTGGATTTTGATGGCAAGGAATCTCTTGTATGAGAGTGAAACTGCTTTTTCTTGGTGGAGATATGTCTTATAAAGTTGGAATGAGAAAATGAGAAGCTCTTTTTGGTCTTTTATAGCTTGGTAATTTCTTTTCTCCTTTGGTGATGTAGTGGCCCCACCATGTCCTTTTACATTCTGGTTTGATTTGCTAATGAACTGCAGCCTTATAACTTTATTGCATATATTACATCTTGATGAAGATAAAAACACACTTTATAAACCTTTATTGAATATTTTTCACTATTACTACTCCTTCAAAAGATGACTTTTATGGTGATATGACCCATTTTCATGATTTTGATCCTATGACCTAATGATGACACAACATGGAAGAATGAGCTGAATGATGACCATGACACTTTTTCAAAAAGGAATGACCTGACCATGCTGATGTCCATTGACCATGAAGTATGAAAGGAGTAGTAATAAACCTACAGAACTAACCAGTGACCAAATTTTTATTGAAAACCTATTTGAAACCATATAAATTTGTAGTAGGACCCTATCAAAAACTTGGTAAGAGAACATTTGATCACTGGTGATTGACATGACTAACATACACTAACATTGGCTCCAACTTGGGATGGAATCTCCTTTAGGAGGTGACAAGAACATCGTAGACCAAGTCGCCTTGTTCATTGGGCCATGGAGTAAAAAATAAAACACTATACACTCAAAACTAAAATAACTAACTAAAACAAAAATTGACCTGACTGAACAACTTGACTACTGACTGAACTTACTTATGGCAGTAGACCATCTATATTAGGGACTTCACCTCAGGCTTCAAATCCTGATGATAATTACCCTCCTTCTGAAGACATATATACAATCATGTGAAATGATCCCTCTAGTGTAACCAATCCAACAAATGGATACTTACTTGAATCATGCTCACACTTTCCTTGAGCAGGCATAAAAAAAAAAAGATAGGAAACCCCGAGTGTCCACCGAAGATGTGTTTCTGGTCCATAAATACAAGAAAATACATCCTCCCTGCTAGTTGTAGCAAATTAGTAAAATGATCTTCAATAATTTGAAATGTTACATTGTCTTGAGATCCAGCAAAAACACAAACACACCCTTCATTTTTATCTGAAATAACACTTGTTTGTTGATCCATAAGAAGGCATAGGGAAGTATGAATTTATCCTATATGAGTGTTGGCTGTAAATTCCTCGGGTAAGAGTAAATTTGATTCTATCACTGGCATACTATCTATCTCAGACTCATACTCCTCCCATTCATTTTCCTTGAACAAAAAACATTCTTCAAGATTATTAAACATGATAGCCCTATCCTCTTCATGAAAGAAAACAATCCTTGTTTGTTGATCTCCTTCCATGAAATCATCATCACAAATTGGATTACTCATAATAAAACCATATATAATAATAGGAAAATGTATTCATTAAACTATAATATACTAATTTTACATATTTGGAAAAATAAACATAATTTCTCCATCCTCTAAACAATGCTACAAGCATTAGGAGTTATGTTTGTCAAGGTTCTCACTATACACTCTTGCATATCCCTCTATCAGTGTTGATGATATTTCACCACAAAGTTCATATGTGTTGATCCTGACCACCACTTTCATCAAGCTCAGGATATATTAATATTTTCTCTACCACTTCTATTATGGATTCTTTAATAGCGATTCATCGAAAATGAAAGCACCCTTTAAACGAGTTCATCATGGGATGTTCTTAAATAGGAGCACGCATAATTCTATCCATCAATAACTCCAAAAGTATAAGAATATTGATAGGTCACATATCATGCATGACTTCGTCTCTAATCATCCATTTGTACTAAAAAAGGACCCCTTTCCAAGGAAGAGAGGTCTCTTTTATTCCTTATATTTTCATTGTCTTATAAAAAAGTAAAGGGAAACATAACTTTATAATAAATGTTGGGCATAGATTAGGCCTTACAAAAAGAGATAGTCTCAATTAGACTGCCATAATTCAGCATGAAAAATAAGAGAGGTAGATTAAGTAAGGGCTATTATGTCATCATGTATATCTATACCTGACAGTAGCACGATGCACAGTCAAATTCCTATCACCCATTTTGATCCCATTAAGGGTTTTAACACATGCTATGTCTGCCACTTGACATAGCGCCTTTGGACATCTATGACATTTTGCATGGACAATTATTCTTGTGGGAGAGCCATGGAATATTCTATTCCAAAACTCTTTGCATTGTTTTGAACATTAACGATAAGTGATTTTGTATTATTGAGGTAAAATTAACATTGAAAGGCTCCTAAATTTCAGCTAAATAGTGTCACAAGCTCACATGTAGAAATTTATTTTGTTAACAATTCAACCAACAATTATTCAATTGATTATTTCACCAATGCAAGTTTCCTTTGTTATGCAACTATGACATAAAAATAAACTTAATACATTTATGGAGGAATAGAATGACATTTAATGACCCCGCAAGAGTACCTCTATAATTGTCAAGTCCAACATCACATATATTTGGTACTTGGAAACTTCTTGTTCAACAAAAACCTGTATTACAAATCCATTCTAGAAAAAGAGAAAAAATAGTGCTAGATTTAAGATATCCTGCTAAAAGGACACATCAAGCTAAGTTATTTGGATTTTGGAAGTCCCATTCCACCTGCAACAAAGAAATATGCTATATAGAACCTATACAGTGACTATTTTCCCCTCAAAAAAATTATAGTCAATGATATATATCCAATCTCGTATATTGAAGACCTTCTAGACACATTGAAGGGAGTCGAGATATTTTACCAATATTGACTTTAAGTTTCACTACCATCAAGTTTAAACCAACACTTTATATGTTTGGAACACTAGATTCAAAGAAATAAATAAACTATTTGGTGGTTGGTGATTGTAGCACCCGTCCACAGGATGCTAAGCAATTAACAATTTATTCAAACACATACACAATAACAACTTCGTTTTAGCATAATTCCATTTTCATTTACACAATTATTCTACATTTGCTCAATGATAAATTTAATAACATGATG
>ML792660.1:153411-173872 GCA_009831015.1 Picea engelmannii | reverse complement strand
AGTTATGAAGATTCCTCTACTTGGCACAATTTTTGGGGGGATTTTTCTTGGGTTTCCTTTGATGTTACACATCCCCTGCATCAGATCTTGCATGAGAATGCCAAGAAACTCATTTTCAAATGGGATCACATGTAACAAAAATTATTTGAGGAAGTTAAGGTGCCCTATGCTAGTCTTAAGCCTACTTAATCTCCATCAGGAATTTGAGAATCAAACCAACACCTCTTAGTATGCACTTGGCATTGTTCACATCCACCATGGACACCCAATCACATACCATTCAAAAATATTCATTGATGTTATCCGCAACTATTCAACCTATAATCACATGAACAATCTAATAGATCTCATGATTGTTTAACATGTCAAAAAATGGTGATAATACAAACTGGGTAAGGAGATTTGTTTTCATTACAACCATAAGCCTTTGCAGATTTTGTTGAAATAGAGTATGTTGCAGAGCACACAATGACTTAAATGGATTGCATGCTACTGTAGTTTCACCTAGTAATCAAACACAAGTGTGAATTATCCAACTGTGCAACAAAATAGAGTAAACCACCAATGAGCACATTGCTAGTCATTTTGGACATGTGCACATCAGATCATGATTAGTGGCATCAATACACCAAAAACCACCATTTTCATACATCTATGAAGATCACAACTCTAGGCAATCTAGTGGAAATTTCTATCTTCGCAACAACTTGTATTTTCATGTAAATTTGTGAGTACTAGAAAGGGAAAATGCAACAAACCAATCTAGGAATACCTTATCCCAAGTCAAGAGGTCACTTTGAGATACATAAGGCTCTCATATTTTTGTAGAA
Organism: Picea engelmannii; assembly: GCA_009831015.1. Lineage (NCBI taxonomy): Eukaryota > Viridiplantae > Streptophyta > Pinopsida > Pinales > Pinaceae > Picea > Picea engelmannii. Next base: position 173,042 of record ML792660.1, on the reverse strand, counting down.
ACACTTCTATTGGTCTCACCCTTATGTGAACATGGATAAATACATGAAGGTATTTGTTTCTTTCACAATAAAAATCTGGCCAATAGGAAGTAGGGACTGTACACATATCTATTCAATCCCAAGAAACCACGAGAGTCTATCTTTGTGAATTTTCTAATAGGCATACCAACAACATGAAAAAACTAGTGTCTATTGTCATTGATAGTTTCTCGAAGATGGTAGTACTTGTACCTTGCAAGAAAATTGACTTTACAAAAGACATAACAAAGTTTTTTTTGCACACATATGGGTCAACTTTGGAGCACCAACATACATTGTGTCATACCATGAACCTAAGTTCATCAACAATTTTTGGAAATCGCTCTAGAGCATGTTAGACACAAGGATTGATATGTCCATATTCTTTCACCTGCAAACTGTTGGGAAAGAAAAAAATGTGAACCAAACTATTGTTTACCCACTGTGCATGTACAATCATAGGCACAGTCACATTTGGGATGACAAACTTTCTTTCATTTAGCACAATTACAACATAGCTTAGCACAAATCCACACAATGCAGTGCTTTAGAAGTCTTATATGAATATCAACCCACAATGTTAATCGATGATGCATTCCCTAGGCCCATAATTGTAGGCACTTTTTCATAGGTGCAAAAAGAAATTGATAAAGCAACACAATTTATTGAACAAATATAGAGTGTTCAACACCAATTTCAAGACATTATAACCTAGGCATTTGATAAGTACAAGCAGTTCCATGCTAAGCACCGTGTCCATGCAAATTATCAGTTGGAGGGGAATAAGGTTTTGCTTCACATCCAAAAGGAGCAATTTAAAGGCCAACATCACAACCTACACCCACTAAAATACAGAGCATACACCCTCACTGAGAAATGAGGAGACTATGATTTCAAGCTTGATTTCCCAATTTATCTTGGTCTTCATCTAGTTTTTAACATAGATCTCTTGTAGAATTCTCCATTACTTGAGTGGAGTGTTATGTACCCTAAGCCTCTATCCAAAATTAATTTTGAGTTTAGCATGTTGATAAAATCAACAGTTTAACAAGTGCACTAGAATTTTCCCCTGTTTTTATCTAGTGTAATGGGAACTGATTCTTCTAGGACCCTCACAAATGAAATGAGGAATATTGCTTTCTGAGGGAAATTGATTTCTATTCTGTGTATGGAATTCTTGTGCAAGTTTGTTTTATCTATAACATGTCTGCAATTTTTCTAGTGTTCCTTCAAAGGTTCTGAGCCAATTTCTTTATATTTGGAAGTCCTATGAACTGTTCACCGATTCCATCTCTATTATAGATTGCGTGAAAAGGCTCAAATTTGAACATGACCTATCCTTCAACATCCACCATACCAATTATTTTACCTCTATGCACTGACATATCATATTCTACTTCAAGATTCAAATCTGAATCTTGACAATGTACCTAATGTCCATAGTGATCTGGTGAAATCGTTGTGAATTTATGAGATAATCTATAAGGAATAAATTTTAAATTTAATGACCCTACACACTTTAAATTGGTATGTGGCAACATTGAGCATTGAATATGATGCCCTAATTTTCCCTCCAAGGTTTTTCAATTCATAGTGTGAATCGATTTGTGTTCGTTAAAGCTTTATTACAGTGAATGAATGTCTTAGCTCTTTGTACTTTTAGTATGTATTTTATATGAATATCGAGAGTTGGAGGGTAGAATTTAACTTTGTAGTAAAGAATTCCATGTTGTGGTCAAGCATTTTATGTTTTGATTCACCAGCCACCTCTGACCATGTTATGCTCAGTGAAATTTAGTGTGCATATCGATATTGAAAGTAGATTTAGTTAACATGAGAACATAATATAAATAGAATTTTTGCTTCTAAGTTTGTAGTGGAAATAAGATAAACAAATGATGTAAAGATTTGATGATATTGGTTGCTAGTTGAGATTGCTATTTGAAGTTACAAAGTGGTTGGTTAAAAGAAAGACTATATATGCCTGGAAAATCAACTCAAAAGTGTTAATAGACTGTACAAATCACTATGCTATTGTATAGATAGTGTATGTTGGGCTATCCCTGTTACTGGTGAGATGCATGTGTCCCAAGACCTTTATAATAGTGAATAAACACTGTAGAAATTCACTATAGTATTCAAACGCTATGTCAGAGTTCACACTTGAAAATCAAGCTAAATTAGTTGGGAAAAAAGTTGACTTGTTTGAATACTATCCCAACCTAAAAAGTGCACGCAAAAACAATGAAATGAATTTACCAATTGATGCAGTAATGAAAGATTATCTACAATTTTAGATTTTGGGGACATTTTTGTTGATAGTAGATTTTTTTTTTATTCTCTTTTATATATGCCTGTGACCGTAGGACCTGTGTACACCTATGCATAAGAATGCTCAATACTGCGTAATATGTTTGGAGTAGCCTTACTGGTTTTATTGATTGTATGGTGTTCTTAATTAAATGTCAATCCCATACCCTCATACATGATAGAATCTGATGAAAATATTGCAAATTTTCCAAAGTCTGAAATGGTAAAAAATGTTGATCACATCGCTGACATAGATTTTGGGCCAATAGTATAACTGTATAAGTCTTGCAATACATGTAGAGTTATGCATGGCATGAATCCTTTAAAGACTATAGTCTTGAAGAAGGATTGTGGTATAAATTTAGCGATGTTTGTTTTAAAAGAAGAGTTACAAATAAAGTTTATTTAGGAATCTCATAGCTCCAAAGTTGGACACTTTAGAGTGATCAAAATCTTGGCTAATTTTTGAAGCTAGTATTAGCTGCAGATGCAAGTTGATGTGGAGAAATTTGTATCTGGTTGTTTTCTATGTAGTAATTCAAAGCCAAAAATTAGGAGTTGATATTTTACCCTCCACATCCTATTTGGTAATCCTAATCGGTAAAGGCCCTGGGCACTATTAATGGGCATTGTTTATAGATCCTATGAGATGGGATTTTCTTTCCCTAGTTGAAACAGTGTAATTGGGCAATAAGCAAGAAAACACTTCTTCAAATTTCATTTGTGTATTGGTACATTTTGTGATGCCTAATATTATTTTTGAATGAGATAGTACAGTCTTAAGTATCTTTGGGACTACCCTATGGGTTTTTGGATACATAATTGAAGAAAAGTACAACTTTCTTGCAGCAGTTCAAACTGGTAACTAGGTAGAAGAAACGTACTCAAGATTGAAACTAATGTTTCTTCTTTGACAACTTAAATGAAGTTGGATGTAAATTATTGGCAGATTTCCACTACAGGGAAATAGGTAATGAAGTATTGAGTGGAGGAAAGGTTCATTCTAATACGACAATGATTTAGAAACAATGTAGAAGATATCTGTTGATAACTATTTTGTCTTCTTGTTATAATTGGTTGAAAAAAAAAGCATTCATAGTGTGTTCTATACTTTCAAAAACTGTAGTTAATCTATAAGAAATTTTTTATGGTTTTAAAATGAAATGTTCAGTTGACAGTTTTCCCTCCATGCATAATTTCCTATTCTAACACCAAAATATGATGAGAAGGAATACTTTACAAAATCTATGCAATTGAGTAAACCGATTATGGTATAAGGAAATAGTTAATTGAGGTAAATGCGTTGATGTTGGGGCTAATCCATGGTCTAAATATGTTAATGGGATTGCATTTTATTTTTGTTTTAATATTTACTACAACCTTGATTAGCAAAACTACACTCTTGTTTGCATGGGCTTAAAGGCTCCTTTGTTTTGTGAGTTGTCAATAATTTACTTGATATGCTGAGTTTCTTCTCTTTCTCTTGAGTTTTTTCATTTCTTGTCCTGACATGTTTGTATGTCAAAAATATGGTATACAAGATCCAAAGGGAGTTCCCCAATCAAATCCGTATGGCCATAAGACTGTAGTATGTGATCATAGTTTGGAATATCCTTATGTGAATGTGGTTTACCCAACACAATATATTTTTTTAATTTTCAGACCAAAGAAAAGGGGGTATATGTGTTTTGTATCAATTATAATTGTTTTTATTTTATAGCATCATTTCCCAACATTTTTTAGAATATAATTTTAAACTACGAATGACAGTAACAAGTGGCTTTGCAACAATGTTTTTAATTAGTTTTCATTAAAAAATTTATATTCTTAAATATGGGTATGTTATAGGGACCTCTGATCTATTGTAATGTTCCTGACTTGGCTAGTCTAGGAAACGCTTCTAATGTGTGTGTAGGATCAAAGGTTTACAACATATAAATGATCATACAAATAATAAAAGCGACAAAGGACTGCAAAGTTTGTATTATGATATCTCTGTGGATTACAAAATGGCCGAATGCGGCTGAATAACTGAAAATACTTGACTAGATCAACATACAAAGGATCTTAGCCGGAATATAAATAAGCAACTGCGGTTGAATAAAATAACAACACTCGGCTAGATCAAAAGACAAAAGGATCTTAGCCGGAATACAAATAAGCAACTAAAATATAATACTCGGAATATGGGAGCACTACAGAATCAATGAAGAATGATGGAAGACCTGGATGATCTTCCCAGTGACTAGGGTGTGTCTTTCAACACCAAAATCAGCGAACTGGTGTCTTCCTCCTAGAATACACTGAACTATATCTCCTGAGATGCGCCTCTTCTCCTCAATGACAAGTCATAATATGCATAATGATGAATTAGGTCGCTGACCATTCCTTTATAGCTTTCCAAAACCCTAAATCATGCTGAAACCCTAATTTACTGTTGACTTACAAAACCCTAAATCATGTTGAAACCATAATTCACTGTTGACTTCCAAAACCCTAAATCACTGCTGAAACCCTAATTCACTGTTGACTTCTATTTTTAGCTCATAATGACTTAAAATCACTTTTAACCCTTTTTAGCTCAATGTCACTTTTTGAATATAACACTTGTGACTGGAGTGACCTCTATTAACCCTGTTTACCCCTTTTTGGCCTTGGCTATAGTCTAACGGGGCAGTTTAGACTATTAAGCCTCCTCTCTAGAGCTCCTATTTGGAAAGGGACATTACAGTCCTCCCTTCCCAAAATTGCTTGTCCTCAAGCAATACCAATATAGGGTGTTGCAACACCTGCTCGCTCTCCCAAGTAGTGTCCTCTACTGGAAGCCCTCTCCATCTGATCAAACACTCTTTGATGACCCTGCTCCTCAGTTTTCACTCCCGGAACTCTAAAACCTCCTCCGAAACTAACTCCAACTTTCCCTCCTCATCCAACGGGGGAAGCTCCTCTGATGTGCTAATGGATTGTCCCACTGCCTTTTTTAGGCAAGACACGTGGAACACGTTATGAATCTTCCTCCCCTTTGGAAGCTCTAGCTCATAAGCAACCTCGCCTACTCGGCGCATGATCCTGTAAGGACCATAAAATATGGGTTTGAGATTCTCAGCCCCACTCTTCCTCAGAGATGACTGTCTGTAGGGTTGGAGTCTCAAGAAAACCAAATATCCAACCTCAAAGATGCGCTCTATCATGTGCTTGTCCGCACTTATCTTCTGTCGGTTTTGCGCCATTTGTAGGTTCTCTTTCAACAACTTGAGAATCTCCTGACTCTCTATGATCCAATCCTTGGCCTTGGGAGCTCTGCTCTCCCCGAAGACCAAGTCTACCAAAGTGGGAGAATCATATCTGTATAATGCTCAGAAGGGTGTCATACCAATGGACATGTGGAAGGTGGTGTTGTAGCAATGTTCTCCTAAATGTAACCACTTTACCCATGTTCTCTATTGTCCTCCTACATAGTTCGTCAAATACCCTTCAACCCACTTGTTGACAATCTCAGTTTGCCCATATGTCCGAGGGTGATAGATGGTGCTAGGTGTCAACTCTGTCCCCACCAACCGAAACAACTCTCTCCAAAATGTCCCTATGAACTGACTGTCCCTGTCACTGACGATGTTCTTCGACAACCCATGAAGTCTGAAGACCTCCCTGAAGAAAATCGCAGCTACCTGAACTGCGTTGTACTCTATCAGTATGGCATATAAGTGAGAAAACTTGGTCAATCTGTCGACCACTACATAGATACATTCCTTACCCTGGACCTTGGGTAGACCCATGATGAAGTCCATAGATATACTCTCCCATTTATGCTCTAGAATGGGGAGTGGCTGAAGTAGCCCTGTTGGAAGAGGATGCTCTGACTTGTTCTGCTAGCAAGTCACACACTCACTGACGTGTCTCATAATGTCATGTTTGAGGCCCTTCCATGAGAACCTCTCTCTGATCTGTCTGTAGGTTTTGAAGAACCCCTGATGACCTACTAGAGGTGAATCATGAACTGCAGTGAGGATCTTCTTCTTAAGCCCTGATTCTGGCACCAAGTAGACTCTATCCTTGTAAAATATGACATCTTCAATGACCCTATACTGGTCATCTTGTATCTTCCCATCCATCACCTCACAAGTGAACTTGTTCTTGGAATATTCCACTAACAAGTGGGATTTCCAATCTGCTGAAATCTCCATCAAAGAACATGTCGTAGGTCTCCTCGATAGTGCATCGACCACAATGTTATTCTTCCCCTTGACATACTCTATGTCAAATTCAAATGCTTGTACCTTTTTCACCCATTTCTTTTGGCTCTCACTGAGGTCCTTCTGCTCAAGGAAATACTTCAAACTGTTGTGATCGGTCTTGACCATGAATTTGCTTCCCACCAAATATTGTCTGAACTTGGTCAAGGCATGCATGATTTCCAACATTTCCTTGTCATCAATGGAGTACAACCTCTCAGTTTGACTAAGATTTTGTCTCTCGAATACAATGGGGTGTCCTCCCTACATCAAAATTGCATCGATCCCTTTGCCGGATGCATCACACTCTAGTACAAATGGCAAGGTGAAGTCTAGTAGTGCCAACACTGGAAAAGTGCCCATGAATTCCTTCATGTAATCAAAGTATTATTGTGATTTCTCAGTCCATATGAAGGCCCCATTCTTGGTAAGATCTGTCAGCGGTGCTCCAAGCTGAGAAAAACCCCGTCTAAACCGCCTATAATAGCTGCACTACCCAAAGAAGCTCCTCAATTCTGTCACATTCTTAGGCGCCGGCCAATCCAGAATGACCATGATCTTCTCTTGGTGCACCTGTACCCCCTGTGCACTGATGATGTGGCCTAAGTAAAACAACTCTATCATACTGAACTCACACTTGGACTCTTTGGCATATAATGACTATGCCTCCATGATGCTTAATACCTCATCCAGATGCTCTTGCCATGAATGGCTATAGATCAATATGTCGTCGAAGAAAACCAAGAATGATTTTCTTAACTGATCCCTGAATATATGGTTCATGTAAGACTGGAATGTAGCAGGTGCATTAGTTAGCCCAAATGGCATAACCAGGAACTCGAAGTGTCCAAAATGACATTGAAATGTCGTCTTCTCTATGTCCTTCTCTCGGATGCTGATCTGATGATATCCAGAGTGTAGATCAAGTTTTGAGAAGAAAAATTCCCCATGCAGTTCATCCATAAACTCATCAATGCGTGGGATAGGGTATTGGTTCTTGATGGTTTTCTTGTTCAAGGCTCGATAATCAATGCACATCCTCATGGTTCCATCCTTCTTCAGAACTAAGACAACTGAAGAAGCAAATGGGTTGTTGCTCGGTTTGATGTGTCCCATCGCTAACAATTCCTTGATTGCCTTCTCTATCTCATCCTTGAACCTCCTAGGATGAAAATAGGGGGGGGGGTGATCATAGGTTTGGCCCCCTCCTCAAACTCAATGGTGTGCTCAAACCCCCTGTCAGGTGGTCTCCTTGGTGGAATTTCCTCAAAGACCTGTTGACGTCATCCCAATAAATTCTTGATCTCTGTATGGTATTGTTGTCGACCTTCCGAATCCTTCTAAGTAGTGATCAAGCATTCTGCGGCATATGATACCTCTCCATGTCTAAATATCCTCTCCATCCTCTTGGTTAAAACTGTCCTGGGTGCTCCTGTCGACATATCTCTTAGAACAACCTTCTTCCCATCCTGATCTCTAAATCCCATTTCCAAGGTTTGGTAGTTGGTAGTTATTTTCCCAAGGTAATCATCCACTGAACTCCTAACACCACATCTATGTCTGATAGGTCAACCAAATAAAATGTGTCTCTCACTGTGTAGTTTCCTAACTTCATCTCTAAGTTTGGAACTCTATCTAGACACTCCACTATTTGGCCATCTGCTACCGCAAAATCAAACGCCTCAAACTCATCTTTCTGAAGTGCCCATCTCGATACTAGTGAAGCGTCGATGAAGTTGTGGGTGGCCCCACCATATATCAAGGCGATTTCCCATTGCCCCTGGATAATCCCTCTGATACGAAGGGTATCATACCTGGGAACACTATAAAGGGTCACTATGACACCTCCCTTTGCTGGTTTCCTCCTGTTAGCCTGTTCTGGCGATTATGGGACTACTGGAGGATGGGCTCCTACCGGTGTCGATGGTCTACGGGGAGGCTTCTCTTCTGTTGGTGCTGACTCTTCCTCTGAACTAGTGGATCCACTATCCTGCTCCTCCTCCTCACTGTCCACGCTGTCTTCTACTACCTCAATATAATGAATCTCTCCCTTGACCATGCACCTGTGGCCTGGGACCCAAGGATCTCTACAACTAAAGAAAATATTTTTCCTCATAAGCTCTCGCCTAGTCTCATCATCCAACTTTTCCTTTCCCTTCCATTCTCTCTGGAATGTCTTCCTATCTCGATCCATCTGGGGCACAAATGGTTTGGAGAAAGTTTTAGTCTTTGGCATTGAGTTTTCTAGATCTCGAGTGTGAAGGATGGCATCCTGCAAAGTGGGAGGCCTATATGCCTTCACCCATCCTTTCAAAGGCTCTGTGAGTCCTTCTGTGAATAACATGATAAACCTGGGCTCTGATATATCTGTCACTGCCATGACTACTCGCTGAAAATCTGTGATGAACGCCTCTGCTGTGCTAGTTTGTCTCAACTGGGCTAGATCCCTGAAGTGTATCCTGGGATCCTTCCTTTCAAACCTGTCCATGAGCCTATCTGTAAACTCCCTATAGGAGATGATGCAACTATGATCCAATGTCACCAGTCCATGGTACCACCACTTGTGTGCCTCACCCTCCAAGTGTAAGGTCACAAAACTGATGGCCTCTGTCTCAGTCATCTGGTTGAGATTTTAATATGTGTCTAGCTTCTGTACCCAAGCTCTGGCGATGTATTTGGATGATCCATCGAAAGAAGGGATGGCGAGTTTCCCAAATTTTTGGATGAAATTGAGGTTATGCCCTTATTGTTGTTGTGGTCCTCCCCTCTGCGACTCTCTAGGGCGGTTCCTAAGTTTGAGTCCACATTAATCAACTAAGGTCATGTCCTGATGGAAGTCACAACCCAATGCTGCGTACTCCCTCCTATACTTTGCAATGTCATCATCATGAGTGGGTGGCCTCTGTGGTATCATTGGTGGTGCTGCTACCGGGGGTGCCCTCTGGAAATTGGGAAACAAGGGTCTGGGAATCCTACTCGTAGAGGTGTATGTGCGAGAGGGTGACTGGGGTATACTTCCTACTCCTGAGTTCCCCTGTATCTGGGGTGCCCACTATAGCCAATCTATCAACCACTTGTGCCAAGGACTAAGACATGGTCTGTTGACTAGCTAACATATCATTGATAACCTGCATGAAAACTACCTCTGGATCTATGGGGGCCTTGCCACTGTCCTATGGTCACTCATATATGTCTCCTAGCATCCTCTATGCTTTGTGCTCAGCCTCATGCTCTGCTCTTCTCTCTGCTTCTCTGTGTGCCTCTTCCTCTTCCTCTGAGCTAGGAGGAAAAGGGGGAAAATCAGGCCTATGCCTTCTTTCCTGATGCCTGTTGTAAGTGACATATTTTTCACCTACGTGTTCATGGCCCTCTGGGTCTTCTGCTGAACTCATTGTCTTTATTCACAGGCTGGCAGGACTAAAGCTCTGATACCACTGTAATGTTCCTGACTTGGCTAGTCTAGGAAACACTACTAATGTGTGTGTAGGATCAAAGGTTTACAACATATAAATGATCATACAAATAATAAACGCGACAAAGGACTACACATTTTGTATTATGATATCTCTGTGGATTACAAAATGGCCGAATGCAGCTGAATAAGTGACAATACTCGACTGGATCAACATACAAAGGATCTTAGTCGAAATATAAATAAGCAACTACGGCTAAATAAAATAACAACACTCGGCTAGATCAAAAGACAAAAGGATCTTAGCTGGAATACAAATAAGTAACTAAAAGATAATACCCGGAATATGGGAGCACTGTGGAATCAATGAAGAATGATGGAAGACCTGGATGATCTTCCCAGTGACTAGGGTGTGTCTTTCAACATCGAAATCATCCAACTGGTGTCTTCCTCCTGGAATACACTGAACTATCTCTCCTGAGATGCGCCTCTTCTCCTCAATGACAAGTCATAATCTGCATAATGATGAATTAGGTCGCTGACCCTTCCTTTATAGCTTTCCAAAACCCTAAATCATGTTGAAACCCTAATTCATTGTTGACTTTCAAAACCCTAAATCATGTTGAAACCCTAATTCATTGTTGACTTCCAAAACCCTAAATCATTGCTGAAACTCTAATTCACTGTTGACTTCTATTTTTAGCTCATAATGACTTAAAAGCGCTTTTAACCCTTTTTAGCTCAATGCCACTTTCCAAATATAACACCTGTGACTGGAGTGACCTCTAGTAACCCTGTTTACCCCTCTTTGGCCCTGGCTATAGTCTAACGGGGTGGTTTAGACCATTAAGCCTCCTCTATGGAGATCCTAATTGGAAAGGGACATTACATCTATGCACCAATGAAATTTTACTATGCACCAAATGTTAAGACCTTCCTATCACATTAAACAATCCCTGCAACCAAAACACCAAAGTTACCTTTACAAAGACTATATTTTGGTAATCGAGCATCCAATTTTGTGCTAGCGAAAAAAGTCAACACCCTATGATACCTCAGTGATAGCTCAGCTTGCACTTCAATGCCACCTCACATTCAAGAGTAACTACAAAGATGACAAAGTAGGTTATCAAAGTTGGATGGGTTGTTGCTAGGACTACACCCAAGGCAATGGTCAAATCTAAACAAGTGAGCAAATATCCTAGTGGACATGATTTCTAGAAATGAGGCAATGATCAACCTCGTACATTGAGCCTAAGGTTGGTCATTAGGTACTATATTGGATATTGAGCAGTGATTATCTAACTTCTATAAATATGTAACATATGGCATTGCAAATCCTCGTAGCAGTGAGTAGAATAGTTTTGTTTCTATACTTTCTAGGGAAATATTAGACATCTTCTTCCACAAGGAAATTAGCATACAATGCTAATGCTACAACCCCTGCTTAATCTTGTCCTCAATTGCAATAGCGATCATACATCATTGAGAAAACCTCTTGTGTCTTCTTGCTTTTCTTTTGTGGGATGCTCGTTGGATTTCTTTTATGATTTATGGTTTCTTGTTCATCATGTAGGTAGGTAAATAACAATGCCAAGAACATACTTAATTATCCTAAGTATTCTGTTACACTGCATTGTTCTACTTAATTATTTTTTTTATAACTTTATTGTTATTGTTTTGCATACTGTACAAGGAATATCTACTTAGATTTATTGTTCTTCTTGTAATACTGCACATACTTTATTCCTAGTTAGCACTGTAACTTCACTCTACATTTCCTCGCATTTGCATCAATGCCACTTATGTACTTTACTAGTAAATCCCTTAAGCTTTTTCCTTGGAGATTGTGCATATGTTCACCAAAGTCCTCCCCTGCACTTTTCAACACTGTGACCAGTTTTTACTTTTTCACTCATTTCAGGTATCCCATGTTGGGAAAATAATTGAGCCTCCTCACAAGTTTAATATATTTCACATCTGTTGGGGCCACATGATCCCCCTTGCAACCAAAACAAATTATGCCAAAAATATTGTTATGTGGAGGAAGTCCTAGTATGATCACCGCATGCAGTGCAATTATGACGAGGTCTCAAATGTATGGGAAAAGATATAGATAATTCAATACAAATGTTCCACCAATAATATGAAATAATAGCCTCTTGATAAAGAAAGGGGAGGGGGGTAAGTAATGAAATTATTTTTATGCAGATTTAGTATACAATGCCAAAAGAGATATTTGATGCTTGTATTCTACAGTACAAAAAACAACAAAACAAAAAAATCATATGAAATTATCATGTTTTACCTTTTTCTTGTACATTTCAACTAACATTGGCAACTTAGACCTAATTTTTCATCCACTTAGTGTGCCTTTCAAAGTACGTCAATTAAGAAGTAGTCCATAATGTGCTGAAAGTTCCATTTTTCCACTAGGAACTCCAATTTAAGAGTCAATGATTTTTACTTTAGTTCTAAATTTTTTAATAATCTACAACATACCAATTCATCATATCCTAAACGATATTTTTTGAGAAAAACATATTCAATTAAAACAAATAAATTGACTGATGTGTATGAATGAGAGGTACATAGAAATAGGACTCAAAGATGGTCCACATCAACTCAACATTACCAACACATTCAAAACAATAATCTTCTCCACCTGTTGTTATCCCCTTCACAACCTACTTGACGGAGAAAGTTTAGTTTTAGATTATAACTAATGATCAACTAATTATAAATAAATGTTGAAAAAAATGGATTCACAAGATATTTCTATTTTCTCTGTAATGCAAACAAAAATTTCTAAAAGTGGATGTGCATATCTATTGAGCTATGACAAAAGTTTGAGAGGATGTATATGGGGCTGCATTTTTTTTGTCCTTTGAGAGAAAGTGGACCCTTCCCAGAATATTAAGCAAAACCTTTACACCTAAGCTTCAGATCGTAGTCATCAATCTAATGGTTTGAGTCAGGGTGTCACCATGATAATGACCCAAATTCAAACTCTGGTGGGCATAGATCCTTGATCAATTTCAAAAGTATATATACCTATGTTTGGGAAAAATTTTCTTTTTTTCTAGGTCTTCAGTAATTTCATGCTTGACAATATTCCAAGAAAGGGAAGAATTCATTGAAGAAAACAAGATTTACAGGCTCATCCTGAGGTATAGTTCAAACATAAGTTCTCAATAGGAGATTTCTGAAGGTGGTTTCCTTTGAGTATATGTCAGCTTGTTATCTCACTATCTTAATAGTGATAATCCTACATCATATTGAATTTCACTCGCTCTAAATCATTCTACAAGAAGAAAATATATAATCCTTTTCTACAACATTCAAATAGCAAAGTTAGGGCTTATGAACAAGATGCAAGTATCAAGAATTCAGATCCATGAATAAGAACAGTTCCAGAATAAAACTCCTTGGCCAAGCTTCAAGAACATGAGAAGCTACTTGGATATATCATCCATACTAGATTCTCTTGATGAGGTCACCCTACCCATAGAATTGGGATCAATGTTCCATTATGGAGTTTTGAAATTTTCTTCTAGATACAAGTTTTTAAAAGGCCGAGGTTATTCAATTTAATGCAGTTTGGGAAAATAATCCACAGTGATATTGTTGATCTCTTATTTGATGATACATGTAGTCTTCCAGTTTCAAATTCCTTATCACTAAGAATAGATGATTCCCAAGCCTCGCCATAGGTGGAGGATATCCTTAGAGTTCCAATGTCTCCATCTATTGAAAATGTAGTTTTACCAGATAGATATATTACAAACACTGGGCTATGGAAAAGTTCTATAGCTGATACTCTCGTTGGATATACTCTAGAAAAGGTTAGTCTTGATAAGAATATGTATATAGTGATCCAATGGTATCAAAAGTTGTGCATTTTGAAGAGGATAAACTCCGCAAGAAACAGGTCAATAATGACATATCAACAGTGAGGGAAATGGATATGGTTGAAACATGTGAGATAAAGAAAAGCACAGAGAAAAATTCTAGATACGAAAATAATTTGAAGATGTCTTCTAAGTGGAATAAAGGGCATTTGGAAGTAACCAATCATCAAACTGTGAAGCAGGAAAATGAAAATGTTAGATATTTGAGAGTTACTTCAGTCCTAACTTGTAAATATGCCAAATATTGTTCTCCTGTCCAAATCCTAGATTTACAATCAACAACATTGAAAAATCTTCTTTCTCCTGTAGACTGGATCCCAGTGTCAAGTTTAGTTGATATGATTGCTTTAGGAAACATTGAGTCTCTACCTAGAAACTATGTGGAATCCTATGTATCTTATTGAGCATGGAAGTCTATTCAATGTCCAAAAACAAAATCCTTGTTGGAAATAAAACTGGAAAAACAGAAACAAAAAGATGAAAAAGAGAAAGTTGCTTCTAAAATTGCTATTTTGGTAACACCAACTAGTGTAGAAAGCATAGGATCAGTTCCATGGATTGGAGTTGTGGTTGGTTCATAAGTCAAATCATGCTCAGTAGAATGTGAAATATGTTGCGAATGTTATATGCTCTAGTTCTGGAATTTTTGATAGTGGTATTTCCATCAAATCTAGGAAGATCCATTTGCATGATCTACTGGCAGAATAAGTTTTAGAAAAACAAAAATAATCCAACAAACTGAAACTCATGTCACTGTCAATATTGGAACCTACCATCTAGTTAAAGGAAGGAATTGTCTCTACTAATTGTCCTTTCCTCATATTTATGTAATCTATTTCCTTTGGAATCAAAGAATATCATGAAAATGGAACGTCATTTCTCAATAGAAATATCATTTGTAGGATCTTAAGCAATTTCACCAAGGGAACAATCAAGGTTTGTGGAAAATGAAGTGTTGAAAGAAAATGAAGTGTTCCAAAGTGATCTGAGGATTTGAATAAATGATGGGCAGATACGGTGTTGCACAAATTTCCCATTTTCATGAAATGAAACAACAAAGGGATAAATATGAATTACCTCAAGATATTCGACGAAGGTGAGCTTGCAGCCTTGTTGCTTAGTCAATTCTAGGCTGCAATAATAGAATAAAGACATCGTTTGACGTTCGAGAAACCAAAAAATCTTCAATATCAATCGTGGTAACCTGCCCGACGCTCAAGAATCTCTAGAGATGAGTAAATTCATCAAAAATATTCAACTTGAACCCAATGAACATATTGGTAGATCTTGTATGATTTACACTGTACGGGAGGCACAAATTGCTCCCATAAATCCCCTTGGTCATAGGAAATCGAGTGAACAAAAGATTCAATATGGTAACTTCCCATACTATGAATTTGGGGGCGAATTAAACTTTAAACCTAGATTTAAACCAAATGGGAGGGAAAACTTCAACCATAAATTCCCATATTTCCTGGAATTGGGAAAACTTTTACCAGAAATTCCCATATTTCCTGTAATTGGGCGAATGGAAGGTTGAAGCTCGAATTTTCACGGGCCAAACTTGTTTTTTCTTTTCTCTCCCTCCTAAGAACATGGGAGAACCCTACATATGATTTTTATTTTAAAATAAACTATGGGAAAATGAAAAAAGTTAAAAAAAACATTATAATACAAAAAATCGTCCAATAAAAATTTGGAGGCCCCTTAATTTCGCCCCTAAAATCATCCTTGGAGTTGTCCCCCATTAGAATAGGAGGACCTTTGCATGTATCCAATGAATAATATACTTCTTTTGTGGCAACCATGTGGTGTGAAGTACCTAAATCTATGATTCAAGCATCAGGAGAGGAGTTGATGGAAATTAAAGAATGGCTAGAATTGTCTTTTTTGGGATTCTGATCTTCTGGCTTCTTCTTATTGGCACCCTTAGGGATGTGATCTCCAAGGTTGTTTTGATGAAGTATTTGGGTCTTTAGATCTATCTATTTCTACATACATGCAGATTCTAGATGGAATCCTTTATGGAAGTAAGTGCATTTATCCCCTTTTCTCCCCTTTTCACCTTTGGATCCAGAGGCATTGTTGAAGGGTTTTGAGTACACTTCCTTCTTCATATTTTCATGTGCTTTCCTTGTGTCTTTATATTTCTGATATTGATGACCGTTGCCATCTTTCATAGTAAGTGCATGCAACTTTGGGCCTTTGATATTTCCCATGTTGATGAGCTTGTTCTTCTCTTGTGTCAGAGACTTGATAAAGTCCTCAAGAGATGGAATATTCCAAGTGGCTCCAGAGGTGAATATAACTAAATGAAATGTGTATAAAAACAATGAGTATTCTGGACCAAGTTTAGAGAGAATGGTGAGAACCATTTATTTCTCCTCAGATTTATAAACCTCGCAATCCTTGAGTTGTGACAACAAATCATTATATTTGGTAAAGAAATCTTGGATATTATCGAAGGTTTTTGGATCCAATGTGAGAAATTCCACCTAGAGCATGTGTCCCCTCATCTCGTCATATTTTCCAAAAATCCCTTCCATGGTAGTCTAGGCTTCATTGGGGGTTTTACAGGAGGATATGTGAAAGAGGAGTTCAGGAGAAATGAGAGTGCAAATTGTTCTGAATGCTTCATCCATCTGATTTAGATACTTGGATTTTTCTATGGATGACATTGGTTCTGCCTCTATGTTCATGGTTAACATGTACAATCCTATTCTTTGAAGATTAATTATCATCTTCTCCTTCCATGCAAATAAGTTGTAAGGTGTAAGAATGAATTCTTTTGGAAATTCCATTTTTCTATTGTCTTCAATCTTCGATACCTGCAAAAATAATTTGTTGTTTCTTTTCCCTAGAGGTTTTTTGGATATGATACCATGTAAATGTGTTGAACCCACACATAATATATCTATCTATAAATTGACATACACAGTTGCAGATAAAATATCATAAAAGAGAAGCAAGAGAGAAAGAATGGAATAATTCTCATTAACCAAATTAATGAATGACAATTTACACATGATATACTCTGTATAACATAACCAATGCGCACTAGAGGAGAATACAATGCACCATAGTGGTGGTATAGAGTGATATGGACACACACCATCAGTTATGGGAGTAAAATGCCACCTATTCTAGTATCTTGGGAAGCTACAGGAGTGAACTTCCACCTAAATGAGTTAACTATTCTATTAGTGTTAAGTTAACTGACTGAAACATAGTGAAGTGAGGAGGATATCAGGGAATCATGAGTAATGCGCTAGTATGGTGATGATCCCAAGGACAATGCGCATTATCTGGTGATGATCCCAATGTTGCATGGTGATAATCCCAATGTGGCATCTAGACTCCACTCAACTGATCAAACTAAAGTGTGAACTAAAGAGAATCTTCTCCTAGAGGAATATTCTCCCTAAAATATAGGAGTCTGAATAATGACTAATAAACATAGGAAAAGTATTAGGAAAAAAAACTCCTAGGTGTGTGTGAAGTAACTCCAACATCTTGAATGCTCCTGAAATGAGTTTCAAACATGTCATATTGACACTTTCACTATAACTTATTGTCTGGGATGTTTCAAACATTGAAACTTTGAAAATATATAGGAGTGATATGGGTGTACATGTGGTACAAATTTCAGAGGATGGTTTTCCATACTTTCAGATATATTCCCAGTGGAAGTTATGGTTCTTGAATGCTCTTGAAGCTAGTTTCTAACAGGTCATCTTGGCATTTTCACTACCAAGATTTTTACCAGTGGGGATCGGTGTCTCCAGTAGGTTGGTGCCTACAATTTTGTAATAGTAGGTTGGTTCTACAAAGAATTACAAAGAGAAGTTTTGTTTTTCTCTCTCGAAATGGTTTCCATGTAAATCTTATGTTCCATGCTCTACAATTAATATATATCATATGTGATTGATTTTTTATGGTTGATGAATGTTTAAAAAATGAAAAAATTATCTTATATTGATTCACCCCCCCTCTCAGTATAAGTGTGTTCTCAACATTGAATCATTGGTTGCATCAACTAGAAGTTTATTTCAACATTCTCCATATAGATTAAGAACAAAATATATCATTTTCTAAACTGAAGTTTGAGGGCCATGATTTAACCTAGTGGGAAATCCATATGGAAAAAACTTAGGTTGGAGGGTGATCCACTAGTAACTAGGTGGGAGGACTTTAAAACCCTCATCAAGTCCCAATTATACCCTATTGGGTATGTATAGAACCAATGGATCTAGTGGCACTACTTCAGGGTAGAGTGTATAGGAGTACACCATAGAGTTTAGAAAGATGGCCACCATGTTGGGTATCTCTCCCAAGAATCTAGATGTAATCCTTAGTATCTGGGGGGTCTACATAGCCAATCTACAAAATTAAGTGATGTTTTTCAATCCAAACATAGTGGATGATGCATATGTGTAGTCATAGTATATGGAAAAAATAGGCCACAAGAAAAGGCATCGAAGTAGTTCCAAGAAGAAAGAGCACTAAAAAGATTCCAAGGAGGGGAAGAAGAAGTGGGAAGAGGGAAAGGATAAGAAGACAAAAATCACTGCACATCACTGAAAGGATCCTAGAAACCATTGTAACCATTGCGATATTGATGGGAACATTGAGAAAAAGTGTTGAAAAGTACATATAGAGTTGAAACCAAAGAATCATAAGAAGGATGTAGAGAAAAATAATATTCTAGCCACAGATTTGAGAAATCAAGTTGAAATCAACTCTATTGTAGATGAGAATATTGTATGTACATCAGTACAGAAGGAGGTGAATTTGAGTAGCCTTCACCACCATGAAGATAAGGAGATGAACAAACTCTTCCACATCAAGATATAGGTCAAGAAGACTAAGATAGATGCCCTATTCGACTCTGGTTCATGCACTAATTTCATAGTAGTCAATTTTGTCAGTAAGATTGGATTGGAGGTTTTCAAGCATCCTATACCATATCCATTGGGATGGGTAAATAAGGATGAAGAGATTAAGGTAAGAAAATAATGTAATCTTAAATTTATTGTAAGTGTTGTGTTAAGAACCAAATATCAATATAGCATAGAAAATCCTCAGAAAAAGTACTCAACGCCTTGAAAAAGAGATAATTTCAGATAATAAGCCTCTTCGAGGGGGAAACCTCCTTTTACCCCACTTAAATGTTCAAGTACAATATGATTCAAAATGAAAATGTCTCCTTGGTATATATAGAAGACTAGGAGGTAAAATTACAACTAATGGCCTAAAGCTGACATAAATAAAATAACATTACTAATACAATATGCCCCAATTAAGGGGTGATGAGCCAATATTAGGGCTTAACATGCCCCTCCCCTTGAGACAAGTGTTGTTCGCAATGCTTGAGTAACTATGGATGCTTCTATATAAAATACTCATCTTCCCAAGTGGAATATTCAGCCGATATTTTCCTCCATTTAATGAGATACTCTGAAATGGATCTATTCCTGAGCTGGCGAATTCTTGTGTCAGTGATGGCTTCAGGCTCCAATATGATTTTTCCTTCCTTGTCAAGTTCTGGAAATATATTTTGAATTGGGATCTTGTCGCCTATAACCTTCAAGCATGAAACATGGAGAATTGGGTGTACTCGTGAAGATGCAGGAAGCTCCAATTTGTATGCCATAGTACCAATCTTTTGCAACACCTTATAAGGGCCATAGTACTTTGGTGATAATTTATTATCCTTCTTGGCTTGCTTGAGGGACATCTGTTTGTATG
>ML792660.1:119401-149640 GCA_009831015.1 Picea engelmannii | reverse complement strand
GAACAAAGCCATCGATACCATACAAATTGATTAGGTTCTAAATATAAAGAAACAATTCATACCTTTTGTGTATGTGGCACATTATGGAGATCAAAGAATTGCTCCATCTAAAGTATCCATGTGATTGGGTCCTTGCCATCAAATTTCCTCATATCAATCTTAGGAACGTGGTTGGTATTCAAACCAAAGTTGGAGTTTATCCATTCTTGATTCACCTTCCTTGTGTCCTCATCATGAATTTCATGGGATGCATTTTCACTTTCAGGTGTCTTCTCTGTTACGAATTTTTTTAATACTTCCATGATCTCCCCTTTTAAGCCATATATCTTAGTATCCAACTTAGCTTCCATTGAATCCATCTTAGTATCCAACTTAGCTTCCATTGAATCCATCTTAGTATCCAACTTAGCTTCCATTGAATCCATCTTATTTTGAAGTTCATTTATGTCCCTACACATTTCTTCACCTTCATCAAGAGTCCAAGTAGGATTTTCTGGAGGCTTATTTGGTGTATAAGTTCCCTTTTTGGGTGGCATGTTGGCCAAGTATCACTTTTGAACCTTGATTTTGAGGTGGTTCTGCTAGACAATATTTATTCTATTGTATCTCCCAAATTTCGGCCCTTCTGGGTTTTAAACTTTCTTTTATGTATTTCTCTGATATTTCTTCTCTGCAATTCCACAGGTCTGATCAAAATTGGATGTGCCAAGTGGAATTTACGGTAACTTCCCCACAACTTGCCGATTTTTGTCCTTTCCAGGAGATCTCATTTTTATAGTGTGCCCCGCACAAAATAATTGATATAAAATTATGAAACTCACACCCAAAATACTACAGCCTATCCATGATCCAATGCAACTAGTCCCACACAATTTGGATACTCTAGGAAGAAGTTATGATTGTTTTAACTGGAACACCTTCTTGAGACTAGTCAATAGGACTAGTCAGATACCCTATCTTACATAGGGTGTATCTACAAATTTAAGATGACCCAAAAGCTGAAATTTTTACCACTGATACCTTACTAATTTTTGTAAATAGCCTCCATAGTTCAGGGTTTGAAACGTTACAGAAAAGGTTTTATAGTGAAAATTCCGCAATGACTTAGTTCAGGATGATTCCAGAACCCTATCTTGTACATGCTGTATCTCTGAAAGTATAAGGCCTCAGGAGCTGAATTTTGAACCCAACATACCTTGATCCATATACTAAATATCATCCAAGTCGTTCCTTCTGAAACATTGTAGAAAACAAGTTATAGAAAAAATTCCAAGGTGTCTCAGATGTAGCAGAGAAACCCTAAGACCTTGACCTCTGATACCATATGTTAAGAGCCAAATATCAATATAGCATAGAAAATCCTCAGAAAAATTACTCAACACCTTGAAAAAGAGATAATTTTAGATAATGAGCCTCTTCGAGGGGGAAACCTCCTTTTACCCCACTTAAATGTTCAAGTACAAGATGATTCAAAATGAAAATGTCTCATTAGTATATATAGGAGACTAGGAGGTATAATTACAACTAATGGCCTAAAGATGACATAAATAAAATAACATTACTAATATAATATGCCCCAAATAAGGGGTAATGAGACAATATTAGGGCTTAACATGTTGATTTTATTGATGAAGTGGAATTGGACATAGTACCCCTTGATGCATGTGGAGTAGTGTTTGGAAGCCCCTACATGTATATGAGTGATGTAATATTCATGAAAAGAACCAACCAATGTCAACTAATCAATGATGGGAACTCCTACATCATCAATGCTCATAAAGGAAAGTCAAGGATCTCGCAGGTAAGTGCCAACCAAGACAAGAATATGATTTTTTCCAGTAAGAAATATGTTTTACTTTTCTTAAGAGAAAATTACACTGAGGATGAGTTGATAAGAGTAAATTAATCTCTACAGGGGTGTACTAAATAGAAGAAACAATAGTTGGAGGAGTTTCTAAAATCATACAGAGGAGTGTTCCAAGAACCTAAAAGGATACCACCCAAGAAGGAAGTGGAGCATAAAATACAATTATTGCCAAACTCCCCATTGTTGAATATTGGGCTATATAGACATTCCATTATGGAAGAAAATGAAGAGAAGAAGTAGTTGCAGTGATCCTGAAATCCTTAGGAACCACTTATTTCTTTAATTATATACATGCAGTATCTAACTTGATCCAAAATAATTTACTGATTGTATTGGGGTGGTTTGTAGAATTACGATGATGTGATTTTTACCCAAAAACTCATAAATTGAATATTATTTTGCTTGATGATAATGATATGACACAATAGAAAATAAAAGAACTCAAATTGCATACTTTTGTTTCATCTTTAAGTTCCATTCAATCCAATAAAAACTGCCTTGTCCATCTCAAGTATCAAAATCACATGTAAAATGACTCACATATGCCAATTTAATGGATTCTCTTAAATTCCATTACTCAAAACAAGAAAATAAATTCACAATTGAAATCCTTCCAAAATTCTTAAACTTTTGACTATAAAGTCAACCAATTTCCAAACAAGCTCAATTTCACGCTCTTTGGCACACAAAACAATGCATTAAATGTTCATTAACGACAAATTGAGAATTTTTTTATAAAATGACCCAAAATCACAAAAAAAATCTCATATTCATGATGTTGGCAAAAAAATGTGCAGAATTGATACAAAACACTTGAAATTCCGTCAAAGTACCATTTGGAACACTTTATGGTGCAACACCAACTAAGCTTGTACTTGCACATACTTTTGTACCATTCGTACAGTCTCGTGATCCATTCCCTGTATCGAAATATGTGTCTCATGATTTGTTCATACCTCAGGATGTGTGAAGTCTTGGACCATGTGTACACCTCAGAATGTGTGCCCATATATAAGCTCGGCCTCCAAAACCTCCTCCCGAATTAGATGCAACTTATTTACTAAAATTAGTGAAATGCGACTAAATGTGGGGGTGTTGATGTAATGGTTAAAACCATACGCTATTATAGCGGAGGTCAAGGTTCGATTCCCATTCATGCATATACGTTGGTTACATCCATTGGTTGGTTTTAATTTTAAACACATGGTAAATAGTATATACAGTATATAGTTGTTAACTATATACTATATATATAGTATATAGTGCATGTGGTATAAAAACTCCCGTGCAATTGTCCCCGAGGTGTAGGACAGTCGGTGATGAAGTGTGTTGTTAAGCCACTCCGTGTTGAAAAGTCACCAGTTTGAAACTTGCGGGGACAAAAAATCCAACCATGTTAAGGGTTGGTGTGGCTCAGGTCGGGTGCGATCCCCGAGTGATTTTGATGGCTTAGATGCCCCTGAGTTGTGGTTTCTCAAGACACAGGTTAATCCCGATGCCAACAGGTTCGACCACATTAACAAACAAAAAAAAAACAACTCCCGTGCAATAAGTGTTAATCTCCCCACACTGACATCTATGAGGTCATATGGTATATATAATGACTAGGGGTTGGGGGCTAGCCCTCGATCCCTTTCCCCCTATATGAAACTTAACATCAATTTAAATATTTTATAAGCCACATGTAGGTTAAGACCCATCATATGGCTTGTTGTTTGTGGTGGGTATGTTAAGAATTTGGTGCCTATGGAGGTCATGGGGACAAACCCTATTCAGTCCAAAAATTTTATACACATTAACCAATATTAGCCAATGGGAAGTTGCCATGTGGAAAATTCTCATTGGTTGTTCAAATGCCACGTGTCATTAAATAACTGGACCATTTGGATGCCAAATCAGCTACTGACGAACCCTGCCACATCACTACTCTATGAACATGTGCCATGTGTCACTGCTGACATCATCCAATACTATGCTGATGTCATCATTTGACCTTTGACATTTTCATGTTTGACCCAAACTTTGACCGCTTATAACTTTTGCATACAAACTACATTTGACTTTTTGTTTGCACTATTGGAAAGTTGATGATGATATATACACAATGATTCCATTTTTGGGATGATTTGGGACACTTGAATTTTGATCATTTATGGATCTCCTAGGACCTCTGCGAGTGTTCCAGATTCTCCTAGACCTCTGTGAGCATTCCTCATATCCTCCTGGATCACACCTTCCCACTGAAGAAATTTTGGACCTCTAAAAGTATAGATATTCAACAACTTAGTGATGATAACTCTAACACACTCTTCCATCTTACTGAAATGTTCTGATCAATAACTTGGTGATGAATCTTCTTCACTCTTCCATCTTTCTTATTCTTTTGGAAACAAGTATTCATATTGGGTCTTCGATCTTGGGTACTAGATAAGTGCACTTATGCCTGCTTCTCTAGAATATAGCTCTGATTCCGGCCTCTAACATTGTCACTAATAACTCTCGTTTTGGCTCATAGATTCCTTGACAACAAAAGTCTTGTTCACTAAATCTCTACAATACATATATCTTGTATTTCAACATCCACTCCCATATCCTATTGTCGATGATAGTCCATCTTGGCCAATATGAAGCCAAGTAGAATTTCGATCTATGCCTTTCCAATTTGGACTCTCTATTCTTATATTGATTGATGTATCTATAGGAGTCCCTAAATTAATACTCTATCCATTGTCACTCCCGCCTTGAAGATCAATTCTGCTTTTATTGTTATCAATTGTAATTGTATTGGTTGCTTGTATTCAAGGTATACATCCAAATGAGCATGACATAATACTTTTAAAGATGCTCATAGCATGCATATTTATGATTCTTATTTTTGAAGAGGATTACTTCTCCTTTACGAACTCTAAAAAGTTTTGTATTACTTTGATTCTCTTTTTGCTTCTGATCTACATGTTCCAACTATCTGCATCCTTCTGTTCCTTCACCTATGGTTCTTTGGAATCAAGAATGTTGTCTTAGACAATTTGATCCATATGTATCCTTTTAGGTGATTACAATACAATACAGTTTTCCATATTGTTGTCTAAAGGCTTTGAAATATTCATAATGAGATTCCTCTCACTGTAAAACAATATGTATATAGGTAGCTATCTAGAAATATCTCTAACGAGATTCCTCTCACTCTATAACAAAGTGTAAGGTGGCTATATAGGAATATATAATGATATCCCTCTCACTCTTTACAACATATAAGGTGACAATATAGAAACTCTCTTTACAAAATTCCTCTCACTCATACAAGGTGGAAATATAGAAATTTACAAAGTCCCTCTCACTCTTATAATTCACAATGAGTGGCTTACAATCCTTCTAATAGAATTTAGGAGATTTACACATATGCATATTATATTTACAAATATACATATTTACAAAACTTTATGATGGTTTTCTTATGGACTCATTCTCCCCAATGTACTGGGAGGAGTCTCACAACTTCCGACCTATGACAATGCCTCTGATGCTGATGCTGAATTTGACATTGAATCTGATGTCGAATTCAAGTAACCATTAGACGAAACTATCGGTCTTCCCAGTAACCTATATAACCTCTCCTTGCAAATGCCAAGTATCATTTATGTGTTTGGAGTAGATTCCCTTGAATATAAAAGTACTTCACCATTCTGAAATGTGACTGTGTAATCATCATCCTCAAATGTTGTAACTGAGAGTAGGTTTACCTTTAATTATGAAACATGAAACATATGTCCGATTCCCATAAATCCTTTCAACTCAAGATGGAATATTGCATATCCATACCCTCCTATTTCTTGTCTGGTGTTGGTTCCATATCCCACAAGCAATCAGTGTCGGATTCTGAGAAAGTAAAAAATATTGATCTCATCTTGGTCATGTGGCGAGATGATACACTACCCATGAACGATTCTTCGATGTCTTCATAAATCACTTTTCCAAGACAAACCATTAGGAATTATTGTTTCCCAAGACTTTCAGTAAGACTATTAACTTCATCTGGAGCTATTGCTTGTCTTCTAGCAAGTTTCTTTACATATTTCATGTTCTGCTTCGGACATAAGTGTGGGTAAAGTGTCTATCACTTCTCAATATAGTGTCCACTCTTACCAAAATAAGAGAAAATCTTCTTGTTCCATGATCCCTTCTTATCATTCCTCCTTTTCCTTTGACTTGAGAAATGATCCACCTTCTTCTTGGAGGGATTTACTTGCATAGAATGTCTTCTCATATACTTATCCACATCATGGTTTCTAGTTCCACAAGAAGCACATTGACAACTTGACCATTTTCCAGTGGGAAAAGTCTTCATTCCTTCTCATGTAGCATGCACATAATTCCCTGGGGATGACTTGCACATGTTACTCTTCTCTGGAATGGAAGATAAGGCCAATTTCTTATGTAGGAATTCTTCATCTAAGGTTCTCTTTGCTTCATATACCCTCGATCACTCTCCATATTGATGGGACAAAGAATAATATGAAGAGTCTTCTTTATCGATCATATTCTTTGAAGGAGATAGTGCAAGAGAGACTATCTCATTCTCTGCTTGTCCAACTTTACTGATTGATGGTGCCATATGCAACTTTCTCTCTAGTTCATGAAAATACTCATGTGGAAATTTTCATTACATAACAATCTATCTTTCATCCTTTTCTTCTCTTCCTCAAGAGCTTGCAACTGCATTCTTAACTCATAATTCTCTCTTTATATTTTTTGATTAATGTTCTTTTGCAACTTCAATTTCATAAGAACTTTAATCATCTTATTTTCTTGAAAAGAGCCTTCAATATCTTCACCAACTGAACTCCTCTATCTCATCACAACAACAACTTGCAACACACACCAAAAATAGCTCTAATACCATCCTAATATGAAAATCCTTACACACCACTTATTTCTTTACTTGTATACATGTAGTATCTAACTCGATCCAGAATAATTTACTGATCATATTGGGGTGGTTTGTAGAATTCTGATGATGTGATTTTTACCCAAAAACTCATAAACCGAAGATCATATTTCTTGATGAAAGTGAGATGACACAACAAAAAATAAAAGAACTCAAATTACATACTTTTGTTTCATCTTTAAGTTCCATTCAATCGAATGAAAACTGTCTTCTCCATCTCAAGTATCAAAATCACATGTAAAATGACTCAAATATGCCAATTTAATGGATTCTCTTAAATTCCATTACTAAAAACAAGAAAATGACATCACCATTGAAATCCTTGCGAAATTATGGAACTTTTGACTATAAAGTTGACCAATTTCCAAACTAGCTCAATTTCACGCTCTTTGACACAAAAACAATGCATTAAATGCTCATTAATAACAAATTGAGATTTTTTTTTACAAATAACCTTAAATAAAAAAAATACCTCATATTCATGATCCTTGTGAAAAATCATGAAGAATTGATATAATACACTTGAAATTATGTCAAAGTACCATTTGGCACACTTTATGATGCAACACCAACTAAGATTGTACTTGCATGTACTTTCATACCATCCGTACAGTCTCGGGATCCATGCCATGTCTCAAAATATATGTTTCAATATTTGTGCAGACCTTGGGATTTGTATAGTCTCATACTGTGTTTACACCTCATAATGTGTGCCCATATATAGGCTCGACCTTCAAAACCTCCTCCTAAATTAGCTGCAACTTATTTACTAAACTTAGAGGAATCCTTCTAAATGTGGGCATGTTGGTGTGATGGTTAAAACCATCCATTATTATAGTAGAGGTAAAGGTTCAATTCTGCTTCATGCATATATATTGGTTACATACGTTAGTTGGTTTTAATTTTAAATTCATGGTAAATAATATATATATTATATAGTTGTTAACTATATATTATATATATAGTATATAGTGCATGTGGTATACCAACTCTTTTGAAATAAGTGTTAACATCCCCACGTTGAAAGGTGTGAGGTTGTATGGTATATACAATGACCAGGGGCTGGGGGCTAACCTTCGACCCCTTTCCCCCTATATGAAACTTAACATCAATTTAAATATTTTATAGGCCATATGTAGGTTAAGACCCATCATATGGCTTGTTGGTTGTGGAGGGTATGTTAAGACTTTGGTGGCTATGGAGGTCATGTGGTTAAACTCAGTTTAATCCAAAAAAATTATACACATTAACCAATATTATCCAATGGGAAGCTGCCACATGGAAACTTCTCATATGGAAACTTGTTCAAATTCGATGTGTCATTAAATAACTATACCACTTAGATGCCAACTCAACTGTTGATGAAACCTGCCACATCACTATTATACAAACATGTTCCACGTATCGCTACTGATGTCATCCAGTACTATGTTGATGTCATCATTTGACCTTTGACTTTTGCATATTGTTTCCCTCCACCAAGTTTTGGGGAAACTTTGGTTAGTTTTGGAGGTTTTGGCCCACTTTTGGACTTTGACACATTGGTTGAAGTAGGAGCGCCCAGGAGAAGTTGAGATTGCGGATCTCACCTATTTTGAGGGTTATATGGACCCAGTAAGGGGTCCTATGGGTTTTGTAACAGGTTTATGGGATGTTGGCCCATGGGTTTTCCCTATGTTTAGGCCTTATTGTAAGATTTTGTAAAGTATAAATAAAGAGGAATGTATTGTAGAAGCAGTAGTTCTGTGTGCGAAGGAATGTAGGTGGTCAAGGCTTTGTGCTCGACTATGATTTTGTAGACTTTTATTAGTGCTTGTGATGCTCAGTGTGGAGTAGGTGCTAAGTGCCATGATAAGAGATTTTGGCTCTATGCATTTGACCAATTTTTGGAAGGTAAACAAGGAGGATCTAGTGCTTAATGCACAAATCTCCTATCTTGTGCGAATCTCAACTCTATGGCTTAGTGCACAGGAGTGTCTAGATGTAATATTTTGGTGAATAATAAAAGGGTGAAGTAGTTTGTGGATGTAGCCCCACCCTAGGGTGAACCACATATATCTAGTGTCTCATGGTTTTCTTTGTGCAGTGTCATTTTTGTTATGCATTTTCTTGGTGCTTTGATTATGATGTCTAATGAATATATATTTTGTTTCTTAAGTACTTTACTTATGTTAAAGGGTAAATGAATTCTAGACTTAACGCAGAGTGCTAAGTGCTAAGTACTTAGGGTTCATAATCACTTGTTGTTACAACTCTTATCTATATTTGATTATGCTCTGTGGTGTTAATGATGTTAATAAACTAATTCATGTTCACTTCATAAGCATTAAAAAAAGATTATGCGAAGTGCTCTTATCACAGAATTGTGTCCCAGCCTGGTTACAGACACCGGCGTCCTGTAACCCCCCCTGCTTCTACCTCGGGTGAGACTTTGCCTACTTCGCAGGTGTTTCTGAAAGGGATGGTAGTCGAGGTTTTCTTGGTGCACTGTTAAGCATTGAACCCTAGTCTGCCCCTGTGCCAACAAATGGTTCCATTGCTGGGACCTGGAACTGTGATTGTCGGGACTCGAAACTGTGATTGTTGGGAACTGAAGTAAAAATAAAAAATAAAAAAAATCTTTGTGCATAGGTTTGTTGCTAAAGTGTGCAATACTCTACTTGAATTGTGAAGCTTTGTGTCAAGAAAGTAATTTGTTCTGAAGAAAATAGGTGAGATTCTAAAAGAGGCAAGATTTGTGTTTTGGTAAGATAAAGACAAGTGAAATGTTTTGGTTTGAAAGCATGAATTTAAGTATGTTTAATAGATTATTTCCTAGTCTGAAGGCTAGGGCGCAGTTGAAAGAAAGAGTTGATTTGAGTAAATTTAATTGAAATTAATAAATATATGTTATTCCTATCCATAGAAATAATTTTTGGACTAATAAGTGGATGCAGGAACCTAGAACGATTTTTTGCAGATTGTAGGTCCAACATTATGATCCTAAGAGAAGTGCACAGTACATAAAATATTGGGGAACATTTAAGAGAAAAAGAGGATTGAATTTGTTTTTTAATTGCATAAGGCCGGGACATCTTTCTAAGGAATTCTCTGAGGAAGGCCCTATTTGTCTTTTTTGTAAGGTTGTTGGTCATAAGGTTGAGGATTGTCCAAGGATTATTGCTAAAGTTGAAGGGAGGGTCATAAGAAATAAAATTACGAAAAGAGTCAAGAGACTAAGGGTATGTTAGAAATTCATAAAAAGAAAAGGTCAGAGGAAGTTCAAACTATGTTATTACAGTTGTAAGAAATGATGGATGTTCATAAAGATGTCAGTTTACCAGAAAGCCTGAAATAAAAAAAACACATAAGTGCAAGAATAAAATACTTCGACATATACTGTATAGTATTGTATGAAGAAACACAAGTGAAGATTATGATAGAAGAAACTTGGGAAGTTTTGGGAAAGCCTACCGTGGCACCTTCTTTAGGAAGGATAGGCTTGTTTAAGGGAAATATGATAACTTTATGTGGAAGAGTAACTATTGTACCTATTATTGTTCATGGAACATTAACTAAAGAAGAATTTGAAGTCATCAGGTTTGTCGACGACAACGCCCCTTTTCCACTTTTGTTAGGTAAGACTTGGATTGAGAAGGATCAGATCAGAAGGAAAGTATAAGAAGAAGCTACAGAAAAGAAAAATCAAGAATTAAGGGATCTCATAGCTAGGAAATTAGACCAACTAAGAGAAGAACGAGAGGATAAGTCGAAGCAACAGAGTAAAGCAACAACGTAGGAGGGACATAGAGAAAAATATTTAGCTATCAAGGTTGAAAGAGTGCAAGAAGGCTTGAAGGACCTATCTATCCAAGAGAGAAGTGTGCCCACTCAGGAAGTGTTAAGAAAATGGATATTAACTTCATAACCTTTGAGGGTACCTCAACAGTGTGAAGCCACTACGCTAGGGGAAGATAATAATAAAAATGGAAAGAGGATTCCAAAAACAATTAAAGAGACTCAGATAACAGGAAAGAAGGCAAGGAAGCTCAATAAAAATAAGGCTAAGTTGGAAAATCTATAATAAGTTAAGGAAACCAGATGGAATACTTCGTAGACCAAAACCTCACAGGAGGTAGGTTCGCAGGGTTTGAACCTCGCTGGAACAACAGGTCTGTGCAGATTTGGACTTCGCCTTGGAAAAGTTATATAATTGTTGGAGCTGCCCTGACCATTAGAATGATGCTCCAAAATGGATATGGGTTAGGAAACACATGTATGGGTTTATAGACTTATTTTGGACGTTGAGACCGCACCATAACAACTAGATTTACATTAATGGAAGCATTTAACTCTAGTTCATGTCTGTTGGAAGATCCATCACATTGCCCCACTTATTTAACTCATCGATCATGGAGATGGGACCACTAATTTCTACCCCGTGACTAACTGAGTTAAGTCGAGAACTGTCCAAGTGTCAAACTATGTTGTCTGTCATTATTTGAAAGTATACGTCGCCTGTCCGTTTGTCTATCCGCTATCTATTAAAAACTAGAATGTTGGGTGGACCTAACGAATTTGAGAATTATGTTGATGAAGTTGTTAGGTAAATCATGGACGACAGACCTGTATATGAAGGTATTCAAGTGTCATTGACTAGGGGACTGCAGGCGTCCCCTTCGACCAGATGTCATTCCACCTGCATCAACCCCGTAACTGAAAAAAGAAGTAAGAATCGCAATGATCTGTCTAACACGAAGAAAATCCCATCAGTCATGCCTGAGTATATTCCGCCTCTGGCTGGAACCATTAACCGCGACAATATCCCTTGTGATTTTGAGTACTCCATGTTCATTACGTACATTCCAAAAGGAATTCACATAGTAGGGAGTTTGTTAGGGTAGATCCCACTGTTGAAGCACAATGACTTCAACTTAGGAGACCGGAGGAACTATGCCATGCTATATCCTCACCATTATTTAATGAAGACAACCAAAAGGAAACCTTGACTCGCCCTGCATCCATGGATCAAGGAGTTGGCATAGTCAACCATATTAAACGTAATGAAGATTCCGCATTTTGGTTGCCACCAGGAGGTTAACGCTTGCATAAAAATCCTTCTTTCATGCTATCATGGAGGATATATATGGCTTGACAGAAGAATTAATGTGGATTCAACATTGATCTATGGGATCACAAATTTAATCTTGAAGGGTCTCTACCCACAAAAATTCTACCCAGGGAAGACCTTAGACCGTTCTTTAGCACAGTGCATCAAAGAAGCCTATGGAGAGGTAGAAAAGGGGAGGCAAGGTTACAAGGTAGCCTCCATACAGGATGGTGCAGTGCACCTTTCTTATTTAGCTGGAAATATAGTGAGGAATAACCACCCCACACAGGTCACCAGGTTCGTGGTGGACCTCACAGGGCAGTGTGTGGAGGGCCTGCAGATGAACTGGGCAAACTACCTCGTCAACGAGTTAGAAAAAGATTGTCGTGAAGCCTAAGACTTGGGATATGAGTTTCACTTCAGTTGGTTGATCATCCTGATTGCATTTGTGGCTTGGAAGATGCCTAAAGGTGCTACTTTCTCAAAGATTAAACCTACAGAGCCCCTAGCCGCTCAGTTTTCCACCATGTGGTATATCAATGACATGACAAAGAAGTGGAAATCTAATGTCATTTTTCACAGATATTATCATCAGTTGAAAGTATCCATTGAAGCATTCCCTCATATGAAACCACGTACCCTGCATCAGTACCAGACCATAGAAAATTTTCATGCTGGTCCCCACTTCATTTACATCACCGTGCGAAGAGATGAGCACCAGGAAAGTTTGCAGTCATACTATAAGCTGACAGATGCAGGTATGGAAGAGATTATAAAGGGTTGGCCAAAATCATTTCTTGTACCTGTCATTGATGCAAAGTTATCTGACATTGATACTATAGGAAGACTGATGGTTACACGATATGAACATGTCAAACAGTCTAGTGGGAGGAAGAAGCAGAGGAAATGCAAAAAGAAGGTTGAAGTCCAGGACATAGAGAATGACGAAGAGGAAGAAGAGGAAACCTCTGGAGATAGAGGGTCTAGCTTGTGAGGAGGAGGAGAAGATAAAGAAGAAGGACAGGGAGGAGTAGATGAAGGAGAAGAAGAGAAAGGATGAGAAGAATCTACACCACCATTCGCAGGATCTAGCAACCCACCACGTGAAGATCCCCCTGTTGTGACAGTGCCCCACAAAAGAGGAAAGTTACTCCAAAGATACCTTCAACAAGGAAGAAAATGCATGCCAATAAGAAAAAATTGGAAGCCACTCTCACTAAGGACGACATTAGTCTAGTCCGCGGAGCTATGGAGGACACCTTTGAAGACATGTTGTAGAGATATGAAGAGAAACACGTGGAGTTATATGAAAGGATTGAGAGGGAGTTGAAGGAAGTGCAACAAGTTGTTCACTTGGTTCGTGCAGTGCCTACAACACCTTACTCATCACCGACTGCAGACTTGGGCAACGAACCAACTCAGTAGGGTGAACCAGGGATTTGGATCACCCTCCCCCAATATAGCATCAATTTTCCCACCCTCGCAACACTACAGGCTAGCCCCAACTTGGATGTTGAGGTTAACCTTAAAGGAATACCTCCAGAATAGGTCGAAGTATTGGAGGTAGGTTTGAAGGAATATAGAAGGGAACAAAGAGAAATGATCGTTGAAAGAGCATCCCAACTAAGAAGTATTGCTGATGCAACAAAAGCTCAGTTCCAGAGAGCTTAGGAAGAGAAGGAGAAGGCTACAAAAGCCTTGCAAAAGGTTAAAGATGAAGTCCTAGTACAATTACGAGCAACGCAAGACAATGTAGCTTCCTATGAAAGCGAGAAAGTAGAGCTTTAGGCGAAGATTCAAAAGGAAAATAAAGTTGGGGAAGCCCAACTACAAAAGGAAAAATAACAGTTGCTCGTAGAGCAGGCCCTGGTCAAAGAAGTAGTAATAAAAGTGTGTATCTCTGTGCCAGGCTTGGTATAGGAGGAGAAAGAGCCTGTTGAAGCTCAAGTAGCGAAGCTCGCAAAGACCCTCCAACAGTTTCAGGCTAGGATAGCTGAACTGGAGGCTCGAATAGTGCCAAGGACCTCATAGGAGGTGCGTGACCAGAGGGAGGAGTCTGCCAAAAACACAGTAGCAAGTATAAAATCCCTTGCCTTGTCATGTAAACAGTTGAGTTACAGAAGTGCCCCGATGTATGAACACCTCACCGAGGATCTAGAGTTAAATAATCTAGAGGCTTAGTTATAGGAGGTGCATCAACAAGCATTTTCATTGCAGGTGCATATGAAGCTGCTCATAGAAGTGGAAAGCATGAATAGATCCCAGGAGCAGTGCACAGTACATAAACAGATCACTTCCCTCCAGGGTAACATGATGGAAGTAATAAATAAGTTACAACCTGTGAAGGACAAAGCTTGCAAGGTGTTCAAGGAGATCGATGGCTAGGGTTCATAGTTAGATAAAGTAGTTGCAATAGTAGAACAACTCCTGGAAGGGCCTATTATAGAGCAGAAAGTCCAAGAGCTCGCTGAGGAGGAGGCTCAGGCAAGGTAGCAAGTTGAGTGATGTAGTGGGAAAACCCCCTATAGACTACACTAATGTTCTAAAGTGCAGGAAGATCTAACTGTCTAAAGTCTCCTACTTTTAAAAACTATCCCAACTTTACCCCACAATCATACATAAAAAACAAAGTATAAGGATCCTGTAAGCTTACCTTAAACTCTACGTCCGGTGTCAATCCATTTGTGCTTAGTTTTTTCTCGACTGCAAATCTCCTCCAAAGGCCAACCTACATTCACCAAAAGATAAAAAAGAAACTAAAAGTATGCATTCTACATATGGATTAGTGGGTTAGATATCATAACAAAAAACAAAAATAAATCATGAAGATTGAAGACATCATTTGGCAAGATGGAAAATGTATTTCTTTATATTAATCTCACAAATTCGGTTATAATATGAGACCGAAAACTACTCCTTGAAATCAGTCTTGGGCTCCTCTTCACCATGCACCAACTACTTCCATGTATTCTTCTCCTCTTCAGTTCTCTCTAGGGAAATGACAAGGATTTGCAACGGAGGAAAAAGGGCTGAAAAAGGGAATTATGGCTCAAACTCACAATGTGGTTGCAAAATATTGGGGAAAAGGGGGGATATTGAAATGGGCAAAGTTTCTTTTCTATTGTGATTTTTTCTTGAATGGGACCCCAACACCTTATTTTATAGGCCAAAAAGGTAGCTATTCGGTTGGGTGACCGGCTATGGGCGGTCAAAAGGTCAGGTAATGGCCTAAAAACCCGTATCCCTTTGCAATTTTTATTTTTTGTTCTTTTTGTGAGTGTACACGGGCTGTAATGGTGCAAAAAGCATGTGTACGCAGACAATAGTGTTGCAGGGCGTGTACATATTAAAAAAAAATGGTTTTTAGAAGAGTCATTCAATGATGGCTTGGAAAAGATAGCAAGTAAGATGGTTTGATGCTAGGTATGCATGTCATGTGTAATTTAGGGTTATAATAGACGCCCCCTAATGTGTGAGTTCATAATAACATCTAATGGCTGAAATTCATTACAAATATTCACCAACGTACAAAGTGAGTGAGCCCAGAGACCAGAGTTCGGGAGGTGCCATCTGCAAAATAATAATTTGTCTCATCGAGACGGGCATACCCATGCTCGGGATAAAATAAAATCATGGCTGCTAATAAAATACACTGCAGATCCATGTCATATAACTATATAAAGTGTATCCACGAGCAATACATAGCGGATATACATCTCAAAATCAAAAGATATACATGTATAGTATCCATATTTAAGAAGGTAATGATGCCTGGTGGCTGGAGATGAGGCCTTTAGAGATCGAGCAACAACTTCGAGATCTTCAAAACTCGGTAGGAGTGTAATATCAGTGTACGAATTCACTACCTAGAGGTATTCGATGGCTCGTCAGGAACAAACAAGAGGATCTTGGTGATCAGGCAGATAAATTCATTGATTTTGAACAAGGACTTGATTGGTCTTTCGGGGTGGCCGGGCATGAGGACAAGATAAAAAATGCAGAAGGGATGACTCAATTTTAGTAAAACTTCCCTTGGACAAAATCACAACAAATGATGAGACTCAGGCGACATGGCATTGACATAAGTGCGTGATACATGAGGTAACTCAAACTCTCCATATGTTTGGAAGGATAACCAAACGGAGGAAGACGCTACTCTATGTAGCGAGAACAACTTCCTAAGGTCATATTAGATCCTAGAGCTTGATGAACAAACGAAAGGATGTGCTTTGTCCAAAGGTGACTCATTGTGCTTCCAACAAAAATAAAATACTTTTCCCTTCCTCTTTTTGGGGTATATTTGATTTTTTTTTGTCTTTTTCAATAATTTTGGAAATCTTGAAAAAGAATAAAATAATGCTATTTTAAAAAGGAGGAATGGGTGTCACAGACATATTAGGTCCAAGCGCAAGGAACACATTGATGCTCAGAGCAAGGATCCATATGCAGGAAAAGGACACTTGGGAAAAATCCTCCATGGGTTAAGGTGTCAAGACGCAAAGGCAAAGTGCTACAAGGCTTGCATATAAGGCATGCTTTAGATGGTTCATTCAAGAGCAACATGGAGTCAGCATTAGGCCAAAGACACATGAATGCAAATGTGATTAATAAGACACAATGAGAACATCCTTCGATGTAATTTTAGCAAGCCTAGAGAAGGTAAGATCGATGTTTTTTCATTTTTTGAGAGTCTAAAAAAGTGTAAAAGGAGACTCAACTGGGGTACCTTTTTTGAAGGTAGTCTAGTCGGTTCAAAAAAAGGGGTAAACTAGCACCAAAAATATGTCTATTCAAAACCATTTTAATGAGTGTGACAAAGACAAGATCACTCGACAATCTTTTCATATTTAAGGAGTCTGAAAATAGCTTAACTATGGATTTCGTAAGGGATGTTCTTCTGGACCAATTTAACGAGTGTGAAGAAACAAGGTCACTCGACTGTATTTTCAATTTTAGGGAGCCTGAAAAGAGATTAACTATGGACTCCGTGGAGGTTCCTTTTTCGTAAATTTAGTCTCTCCAGCCTAAAAAAGGGTTAAAATTATACCTGAGAATATTATTCTAGCAAACCAAAGCTCCTAGAGTATACCTTTGTTCGTACAATTGACTGTCTGGACCGAAAAAGGGGTAAACTACTGCCTCACAGACGTGCCTTCAAATTTTAGTTTGGCGAGCGTGAAGGGAAACAAGATCACTCAACAATATTTTCATGTTTAGAGGGCTTGAAAAGGGCTTAAAAGAAGACCCATCTTTGTTTGGGAGTCCCAAGGGTGAGGCCAAGAGTGATGATGAATCATGCGAATAAGGCTCGAAACTCATAATCAGGAAAAAAGTACTAAGGACTCATGAGCCTATGGTCATTAATGGCGGCATGGATGCCAAAAGCAATGAGGATATAACTAGGGCATCCATGTAAAGGCAGGCTCTACCACTAAATTATGACACTTCTAAATAAAAAATTATGGTTATGTGTCACAACTCGGTGGGATCGATCCTATGGCAAAGAGAAAAAGGCAATGAGATGCAGAAAGTGGAGGTGGAAACCTAAATTAGATGCAAAAAAGTTGGAAAAATGAATTTTTACGAAAGGACCTTTAAAAATGACCCAACTCTCAAAAATTTTCCCAATACCAAAAGTAACACGTATCATAACGTACCATAAGAAAATCAAGAACCATACTAAATGATTTTTGATCTATAAAAAACGACAAAGGGGTCCAAAAAATGACAAAAAGGGGCCAAAAAATCTATAAATAGAAGCTGGCAACTCATTATCACCATTGTAAATTGAGAATTGGCTAAGAAGTCAAAAAAACCCCTTTGCTAAAAGAGTTGATTCCAGGAGCTTCAGAGGACGAAACAAACTTCCGATTGGACCAAGTAAGTACAAACTAGCTCCTCTTGCATTTCTATACTTTCCTTTTGCATTTAATTTGGTTTTTTGGGGGGTGCACATCTCTAAAAAAGGTTGGCCCTACGTGTACGCGGGATGTCGTGGGACGGCCCACGTATGCCCGCGGACAGAAAACAGTCTGCCCACGTGCATATGCAATTGTGTCTAATACAGCTCGTGTACACCCTCAAGAATGTGAAATTTTTTAAAAATGTAAGATTTTAATCCTCCATGAACTTTTCAATTTGCAGGATGTACGTTCCTTGGAGAGAAAGGGAGTACGAAGACATTGATTCTTTGGTATCAGAAGACCCTACTGCTCTCGCCGTATTAGCACAATGTGGTTTGTTGAAATACTTCCAGTGTCCACTCATGAGGGCACAACCTAGGTTACTGAACGCCTTAGTAGATTACTGGCACCCGGACGCCAAGGCATTTATGCTCGAGGGATAGTCGTTGACTCCAACAACTGAGGATATCTATTTTATGAATGGCCTCTCAAGGAGAGGGGAACCAGTCAACCTTCGTGATTTTCCTCTTGGGCCTCACAACATATCTGAGCTAATTGATATACACTGTGAGGATGGCATAGATAAAGTGGGTTCTTAGGTGCCAATCCACAATATTTCCAACCTATCACTGAAAGTGATAGTTTTACTTATTGGGCAAATAACTAGATCCACGGCCTTACATCAATCTTCTCGGGCGTACATGCATTGTGCGGTATAGTGCTTGAATGCATGAGTGTTTGAATGGAGCACAACCATTCTAGATTGCATGAAGAGACAACTGACACAGTGCCGTGTGTGAGATAATAAAAACTTTGGGTTTGGGACCGTTCTGTGTTCCTTTTTCTTTGAGAGGGTACCCATTCTTAGTCCGCAAGAGACGATACAAGGGCACGTGGCTTCTCTCCCAGTAGTGTGCATATAGGAAGTGTTGTTTCCATGAGAGGGGGGAGGGAGGACCGTTGAGGCCTTCAATGATGCTTTCTTTGACTGGTGGTCTCAACATATTCTGGCTATAGAGGACTACCCCTATGCCAGGATCAACTTCTCTAGGATCCTGACATGCCCATACCTTCGGGAGAAGAATGAAGAGAGATAGGTATGTTTGTTTTTCAAAGTTATTTAATTTTTTATTTCTTTATATATATATCATTTTTATGTGTATCAGAGTATCTGAAAACTATGTATCTGTTATGTACAGATGTGGGACCAGTGCATCCAGCAGACTTCTCAAGGACTAGGTGGCTTCCTCGACCAGAGGCAGGACCAGTCGTAGCCGCTGGACCAGCAGCAGCCGCGGGGGGACCTCCAGCCGGAGAGGATGAGAG
This sequence comes from Picea engelmannii, assembly GCA_009831015.1. Lineage (NCBI taxonomy): Eukaryota > Viridiplantae > Streptophyta > Pinopsida > Pinales > Pinaceae > Picea > Picea engelmannii. The sequence continues at coordinate 130,510 of ML792660.1, read as the reverse complement.
AGTATTGTGATAGGTATAGAAAAACCTCACCGTGCTCACTCGTACAGTATCTATGGCCCAGATCAAGGATCTCCCACCGTCGATGCAACCTCACGTAGTTGGGGTACCACAGACCTGGGTCCAACTCTTCTAGCCTTTGGAAAACACCATTGTTCACTACGGCATGGCCAATAGGCTTCACCCTTAGCTAGGCTGGACTACTTACGTGTCGAGGGCACCTTTTGTATATTTTTGAGGGAATAAGCCCCATGACTCTTACTGGACATATATTTTTGAGGCGCTTGCGCCCACCTATGTACTCTGATATTTTTCTATATATATATATATATATATATGTGTGTGTGTGTGTGTGTATTTACATATTTTTATGTCTTATGGATTACATTTATTTACAAATGTATTTACATGTGCGTGTGTTCTTTTTCTTACATGTGTGCAATATGCCAATCTAATACATGATTAGCTAGAGTATCTGTGATTTGATTCAATCTCCTAGGAGCATGGATATACATAATGTAATCAAAGCTTCATTCTAAGATACATGCCCTAAGGAACTATCGGTGTAGAGTAGGATCTTAAATGTGGTAAACCCTATTTAACTGGGACACAACCAGCTGAGCATATAAGTAGACCCGAAGGTTATAGATACCAGGCGACAAAGCGTCACAAAGAAACTCTAAGACTACATTGTATTCGACAACATTTTTTGTGGCGTCGCTTAAACATATACCTCCTGAAGATAGCAAATGGCCCTATAGTGTGAAAATCACCCAAGATGTGGAATAAATCCTACGAGTGTGTCAATTAGCGCCGTCCACAAACCCAATGAAAACCTCTAATTCACTTGACATCTGCCACAGTGAAAAATATGACATAAAAAATGACACGTCCATAAAACCAAAAAGACAAAAACTAAAAAGAAAATGTATAAGAACCATACATATGCACAAGAAGTCACCCGAGGCGACCCACATATGATTAATACTTCTTGAGGTAGAGCCCATTTCTAGTCTCCTCCAAAGCATTTCCCTCAAATTCCACTAGACGATAAGCGCCTTTATTTAGAACCTCCTTCACGATGAAAGGTCCGAACCACATGGGTTTGAACTTTCCTGCCCCCAAGAGATCCTTATCTTGGTCATAGACAAGGGCAAGGTCACCTTCAGAGAAAATATGAGGATGAGCAGATCGATCATACTGACACTTGAATTTTTGTTTGTGAGCCTTGCTGGCCAAGGCTGCATCCCGATGCTCCTCATCGAGCTGCTCAATATATAATAAACTCTCTTCAAGTGGTGAAGTTTCTGATAATAACTGTATTTCCAACTTTAGAGATGGGATCTGGCACTCTATAGGCAAGACTACTTCCATCCCATAAACGAGTTGAAAAGGTGAGAAACTAGTTGCAGTCTTAATAGATGTTCGGTAGGCCCATAATGCCGAGTACAACATCAAATTCCAATTTAACTTGGCTGAATTGATCGTTCACTTTAGAATGGTCTTAAGGGACTTATTCACATCTTCCACCTGACCATTTGCTTGTGGGTAATAGGGAGATGAATGTTCCTACCTCAACCCAAGATTTGACGTTAACTCAGACATCATTTTATTTTGAAAGTGACTGCCATGGTCAGTGGAAATCTCTCTTGGGATGCCGAACCTTTCTATTATCTGGTTAAACAAAAAGAGAGTTGTTGTCTTGCCATCATCTTTAAACGTTGGCATAGCCTCGACCCACTTTGTGAAGTAGTATACTGCTACGATGATATAACAGTGCCCCTTTGATGAAGGGGGGTTGCATGTAGTGTAATCAATCCCCCAGTTGGTGAAGGGACCAACTGTGATGATGGGAAACATGGGAGAGGGGTGTGCCCTCATCTTCCGAGAGAAGATCTGGCATAGGTGGCACTTTTTGACTGATTCAACACAATATTTGATTAATGTCGGCCAAAAGTAACTGGCTCGTAGAATCTTTTGGGGTGTTACTAACCCAGACAAATGACCACCACATGCTCCAGTGTGGCAGTCGTTAAGCACAATTTTTGCTTCTTCATGTGTGATACATCGACGAAGGATGCAATATACACCTCAACGATATAGAGTGTCCTTGAGTATGAGATATTTATTAGCTTGATGGCATATACAACGACGCTCATCACGAGAAGAAGAGGTGGGGCACTTAAAAGTATGGAGATATACTAGTATATCTCCATACCAGGGGTCCAAAGATGCGATAAAAAACATGTATCCTTTAATAGGAAAATCCCCGGGTATAACATCACCTGATTCAACCGGAATTTCCGAGATGAGTTCTGCAAAGACCAACGACATTTTGGATTTCTCCGAAACAAAATCAAAGTCAAATCATTGAAGGATAACTATCCATCTATTGATATTTCCACCGATTACACGTCATGTCAACACGTATTGAAACATATTCACAATGGTAATGACAATGGTCCTACGAAACATAATGTAATGACAGAACCGTTGGACAACATGAATTGCCACCAACACAAGTTTTTCAACGTGTGAATAATTGAGTTCTGGTCCAACCAGGCCTCAACTCAGGTAATAAATCACGTATTCTTCAAGAAAATAATCCTCGTGAACCAATACCATACCGATGGTCGATTCTACCGTAGCTAAGTACAATAAGAAATATTTATTATAATTGGGTGGCCGAAGCAGAGGGGAAGATGTGAGGGCGTGTTTCAACTCTTTGAAAGAGCGTTGAGAGGATTCGTCCCAATGAAAAGGAGTGTACTTCTTCAGTAAACACATGAAACCCTTTGTGATATCGACATAGTTTGTGATGAAACGCTGTAAAAATTTCGCTTTTCCTTGTAAACTCTAAAGTTGAGGGACTGTGCACGGGGGAGGCAACTGAAATAATACCTCAACCTTTAGAGGATTGACCATTATCCTTGTTTTCAAAACTATGAAACCTAGCAGATGAACCAAAGTTACACAAAAAATGCATTTGTTTGGATTCAAGCGAATCCAGCAGTAGCGACATCGCTCAAAGATAAGTCGAAGGTGCATGGGATGATCGACTCTCTTATGAGATCGTGATGCTAAATCATCAAGGTAACCCTCGAATATGTGTTTGAGATCGTGGAAAGAAAAATACATGGCTTGTTGAAAAGTAGCTCCAACATTTTTAGACCAAAAGGCATCTTCCGATAAGCGAATGTACCCAATGGACAAATGAAAGTGGTTTTGTTTTGGTCTTCGGGTTTGATCTGTATCTGATTGTATCCCAAAAAACCATCCATGAAATAAAATACCTTGCAACTTGTGCATTCATCGACTATCTGGTCAATAAATGGCGTGAAGAAATTATCCTTTGGACATGCCTTGTTCAAATCATGGAAGTCCATACATACACGAATCACACCCTATTTTTCGTTGACTGGAACGAGATTTGACACCCATTGAGTCAATTGGATGGGGTAGATGAAACCAGCTTCAAGAACTTTATCTACTTCAGCCTTAATAGTTGTTTCTTTCTTAGGATTAACTGGATGAAGCTTCTACTAGAACAACTTAGCGTCAGGATATGTCGTGATTTCGTGTTCGACGATTCTTGGATCTATTCCTAGAATTTCCTCGTAAGACTAGGAAAACACGTCGTGGAATTCTTTAAATAAATCCTTGTAGATTCGAATATCCTCGGGGGAGTAGTCTGCTTCAACGGAGACATTCTCCATGATGCCAGGGGTTCTAGAGATATAAATAGGTATATTTTTAGTGATGGTTTCCATATTTCCTTGAATGTAAACTACGTGCGTAGCCAAAGGATTGATAGGACAAGACCTATCTCCAATCATAGTCAGAGTGAATTCACCTGCTTCAATTCTTCTTAACTTTGGGAGGAAATAAGATCTGTGATGGAGATCATCCCAGGTTCTGTCTGGACTAATCATTGCCTCAATAATCACCTCATCTGAGGGAAAGACTAAGTATAAAGAATCAGTATCGACGAGGAAACCTTGAGCCCAAATAGGCTCAAGAAATGGATCTAACTCCTGTGCGGGAGTCAGATCGGGATAGATGGAAGCTTGCTAGACTATAGAGTATGCAACCTCTGCCTTGAACAAAGGCATGTCCATGCCATGTTGCCATGTCCCTTCCATAGTGGCTAGTGATGGGGAAGGAAGAGTCCATGGATCATCAAAGTAAGTCGTACGAAATGATGAGACTTGAAAAATTTCAACCTTAGGCCGGTCGGGGACAACTGATATGAACTTAATGTTGCCAGAAGGAGGCGGGTAATAGAAAGTACCCATCAAATGTGGGCACAAACCAACCCCTATGTTGACAATTTTGGGTTGAAATTTATCAATCATTGGAACCATGGATTCCCCCGATGAAGGGTTAGGACAGAAGAAAGACAACTGATCAATGGACATGATCTGACCCTCGTGTGGAAACGACATGACCCAGAAAACTGTAGTGACCACTGTATTCATAGAATAGGTCCAACTCCTTCCTAACAAGATATTGTAGTCAAGAGATGCATCGACCACTTCAACCTCAATGCACACGTTCTTCCCCCCTAACGACACGAGGAAAGAGGGGATGATTCCATGTGGTCGAAACAAACAACCGTTGAAATCGGTAAGAAGAGTAGGTGACATAGACAAAATGGGTTGACCAATGGCCTTCCAACATGCCAACAACATCATGCATGTTGAGGCACCCTTATCAACCACTGTGTGGAAAATGTTATGAGTAAAAGTTTTCATGGTGTAAGCCACTACTATTTGAAATGCCACGTGGTAAGGGAGACGAGGTTTTAAGTTGGTCGTATTGAGCATGATCATTCCCAGATTACAAGTCTCAACAGATCCTAAGGAAACTAACATATCCTTTCTCTGGGAAGGGCTGCTCTAGAGGACCTCCAAAGCAAACATTGCACAAGAGGTTTGAGATGAATCCTTCACCATAGAGTAGTTTTGGGCGGCCCTTGCGTTTGGATTGTGGGAAGCTTTCTTGAACACACCTTTTGGGATGTATGTCATTGTTTCACCCAATTTATTCTCAATATGGAGAGGAAGAGGTGGGTTTTCAGCTTCTTTACCCTTCTCAGAGGTGTTTGGCATTCCGTAGTCATGTGTCCTAGTTGCTATATCAACGTTACCTTTCAAAATATACACATTCATGGACAAAGGATTACTTGAAGATGGAGGGGGTCCCTGACTACCCCCTTCTGTGCTCGAAGAGGCTTGAATTAAAATTTTCCCATGTGGAATTGGGTTTATTAACACGACAGGCTACTGTTGTGCCAATAATGTTTGGGCCTTCGCAATCCAAGGGCAGAGGTGAGTTGGATGGTCTTCCGTGCAAAGGTTACACAGATACTTCGACTTCTTCTTTTTTGTGTTTCCCCCGCCAACATTATTGGTAGGTTTCTTATCCCCATTACCCTTCTTTCATTGTTTCTTCTTTCTGTCAGGCTGTTAGGTGGCCTTCAGGTTTTTCAATTGCACACTGTGTACATCCGAAGTTTGAGTAGGGGGAGCAGTTGAACTAGTGGTCTGGTTGGCCACTGTCTGTTGTATTGACAATTTCTATAATTGATTCGATAACTAATCAACGAGCTTCATTTTCACTGAACCAACAATATCATCGGCATGTGGTCCATATCTCTATCTGGTGTTGTCAAGTATCGACCACGATGCATCTGGAAAAACTTCATAAAGTAAACCAGACTAAGAGTAAATCAACTCTAGCTGTTGAGCTCTCATTATCGCTTATTCTTCTAGAAAGACCCCCGACATTGCAATGTCTTTAGATAACTGAGGTCCCAAAGACTTAAGGAACCACTCAAGAAGGAATGCTGGTGGGATTGGTAATTTTATCAAACTCTTCCAACGTCTCCATTCTCAGATGTGATCGGAGATATGGTCCGCCTTTGTCTACTCAAAGTTGGCCAACAATTTGGTGTTGGCATCGTATCTCATAGGTAATTGAAAAGGGTTTAAGAAAACCATTGCCAATTCTCCAAAGGTAGAGTATCTTGAGCTATCAAGCTCGATGTACCATTTCGTAGCACTCCCGATGAGAGTGCATTGAAACAAACACAATTGGATGGAGTCGTCTCTCAATGAGTTGGATGAGCACCATAAATGGAAGGTAGTCACATGATCGCCTGGATATTCATTAGGCTTAGCTTCGAACTTTGGAATGTCTGAAGGAAACTTGGTTGGCATAAGAGGCAATCAAAAACTGTGATAGATGGGGTCATTTAATAACCTGGTCAAGTCTGGCAAGTGAAAATTTTCCAGAAATGGTAATTTGGGTTGTTGATTATTACTAGGGAAAAAATAGTCTAGAGTTTGGCTGGCACCAGGTTGCCAGGAAAATTTAGGTTGTTGGTTGGGTTCGGGTTATAACCATGGTTGTGACTAGCATATGGCTTCTGTGATTTTTGAGATGTCATCGGTTGACTCCCATAATAGGACGTAGAAGGTTGGACTTGCATTTTATTCCAAGTATTTTGGGAAGGGTTGGCCCCTGCCGATCCGACATGCATAGGTCCTGAGCCTTGCCCGGGTTTCCATTGGATATGGAAGGGGGTGCCCCCAGTCGGCATCCCTGATGAGGTAAATGATCCCTTCCATGGATTCTAAGGTCCTTGTGAGGAAGGAATTCCTGAGTTTTCCCCTTGTGTAGGAATAGTACCCTGCATAGGATTTTGTTGTCCATAACTAGGGTTGCCCCCAACCGAGATGACAGTTGATGATAATGCGTTTTTACCAAACACGTCGACTTAAGAGATCAGTGTCGACCCGAACAAAATTCTATAAGAAGCAAGTCCTTGACTACCTGCTCCAAGCGAACTATAGTTTACGTTCGGCCCAGAAGAGTGCTGGTGAGCACTGCCGAGAAAAGGGGACGAAGGAGGTATATGACCCCCTCTGTAAGGGAAAGAGTTATAGGGAGCTAAAATGCCTCCCATGGATCCTTGCAGAGGAGTGTTCGATATCCCTTCCCCCAAACCTAAAGTATATAGAGTGGAGTAGGAAAGGACAGAGTTCGTATTGAAGCCAGGCATCCCGTATGAGAACGGAGGGCCTATCACACTCTGGGTGAAAGGAGCAGTGATCGCTGCCATAGACAGAATTAGACCATTTCCCGAGGTAGAGGCGGTCGAGACCATAGTGGTCCGGACCGACGACGGTTGGTTTGGAGGCAGAAAACCCCCTGAAGTGACAACCGTAGAGGGAGTATGAGGATTCCCTGAAGAAGTAGCAGCATTTGTCTCCATCGTTGCTTGTGACACTACTTGACGCTCGTAAGGGTGAACATGTATTATGATGGGCACCAATAGATCAATGATTGAAGGTTTATAAAGACCAAGATCTTCCTCTCCAAGGTCATAAATGGTTGGTTCCACCAGAATCAAATGTTCTCCTCTCAGAGGTGGGTCGGGCATAGTTTCATGTGGCCCGATCGCCTCAAAAGACCCTTACTGGTCTAGTCTTCACCTTAGTGGCGGTGGGGGTGGCTCCAGATTAACCGGCAGTAGGCCAAGAAGAATTCATGACCGGCGAAGCTCCTGATCCTCCATGGTGTGAGAATATCAATGACACACTAGGGATTTCTATTAACATTAAAGACCAACACACACTAGAAAAAACTCATATGAGATAAGACAAGAATATCACTAGCTAGTTGGAAGAACAGTTACACCAGCCAACACTAGAGAAACTTATCAGTGCAAGTGAAACTCAAATACAAAACCACCCTCCGAGTATACTCTGAAACGCATGTCTCGATGTCTTCCCTAGGTACCACAGTATACCCCCGCAATCACCTATGTAAGTCACTAAGATAAAGGCAACTAGGTTGCCAGTGCACGAATAATCACCAGGCGGGTACAGTCAACAGTTGGGTGGACTACAATGAGTAGGGTATCAAGCCCAAAACCTATCAAGGGTATCAAAAGAAAGTGTTCTGAAATATGACTGAGGACCTCGAATGGATTTGAGACCCATGAAGCTCCATGAAAAATGTGATCAACAAAATCCCAAGATAATCCCTCTATATGCATTCCCCATTATGCTTGGTCCGGCTTTGGAGGGGTTATCTCCACTACCTTACCGCATGTGACCTCGTGTTTAGCCCCTGTGTTAGAGGGGGGTCCCAGATAACTTTCACGGTTACTGGACTTTCAAGCACTCCCTAGCACAGACTCCTATGTTTGTTTTTGTAGCCTTGAAGAGTTTCCTCTCCAATCCTAAATCAAGGCTCTAGCCTAGACTAAATTCATGGACCCTACAAACACAAAGTCTAATAACTTTTAATTAAGCATTAATTTTAGTGGTTGTATTAATTCAAAGGGAATGGAAGTGAAACCAATGATGTTATTTAAGAGACGAAAGAGAATAACATAAGATGAAACTGAAAACAAACTACTTCTTCTTCACAAATAAATATTTGCCAAATTAAAACTCTTTCACCAAACTTTTCGTAACTATTTTTCTCAAATATTTGAAAAGAAAAACCTAAAACAAGATTTCGCTTGACTATGAACTACTTAATTTTCTAAGTATTCAAATAAAGAACTTAAGAAAACTTTATTTTTCCTTGATAAATAAAGAAACTAACCTAAACTACTTTTACCAAACAAAGAAATGAATTTTTTTTATTTTATTATTTTATGCTTCAAAACAAGAAATTTGACAATGAATTCTTTTATTTTCTTCTAAAGAAAAAAAGGGAAAAAAGAAGACAAGACAAGACCAAGAAATGACTTCTGGCCCACTGCAAATCGCAGGGAGTCACTAAAAATACCAAACAAGTAGATCCAAATAGACTCACAATCTCATCTAATAATCCTAATAAAGAAAGCGTAAGAAAACTTTGGTAAATAAAAGCTATACTGAGGTCAGACCTAGGCTACAAATTGCTATAACATAGACCAGGACTAGATCAAGAAAAACCCTGAGAATTATGACTTATGACAGGGAAGAGGATGACTGCCTCTTCTTTAAAAAAATATTTCTCAACACAAGCACGCTACTGACACTTCAGCAGCCTGCGTATGTATGCGGGCTGTCCAAAGGTAGGCGCGTATGTATGCGTGGAGACCCACTATAGGTCGTGTGCACCTCTGTAAATTCTCAAAAAAAATGAAAACTAACAATCAAGAAAACCAGGCAGGGAGTACTGGTATTGAACACCAGAATCCCTTAAAGACACAGAAACTTACAGAAACTCAAAAAGGCAGTTAAACCAATTAAAGCACCCAAAAATATCCCCTAAAAACCCTAGAGGCTTCCCCAGTACGGTTGTCAATTCTGATGTAGCGGGAAAACCCCCTATGGACTACAATAGGGTTCTAAAGTGCAAGCATATATAACCGTCTAAGGTCTCCTACTTTTAACAACTATCCCTACATTACCCCACAATCATACATAAAAAACAAAGTATAAGGATCCAATAAGCTTACCTTAAATTTCGTATTTGGTGTCAATCCCTTTGCGCTTAGTTGTTTCTCGAATGTAGATCTCCTCCCAAGGCCAACCTGCATTCACCAAAATACAAACAAGAAACTACAAGAATGCATTCTACATATGGATTAGTGGGTTATATATCATAACAAAAAACACAAATAAATCATGAAGATTGAAGACATCATTTGGCGGGACGGAAAAATTATTTCTTTATATTAATCTCACAAATTTGGTTACAATATGAGACCGACAACTGCTCCTCGAACTCAATCCTGGGCTCCTCTTCACCATGCACCAACTGCTTCCATGTATTCTTCTCCTCTTCATTTCTCTCTAGGGAAATGGCAAGGATTTGCAATGGAGGAAAAAGAGTTGAAACTGGGAATTCTGGCTCAAACTCACAATGTGGTTGCAAAATATTGGGGCAAAGGGGGGATATTGAAATGGGAAGAGTTTCTTTGCTCTTGTGCTTTTTTCTTAAATGGGACCCCAAAACCTTATTTTATAGGCCAAAAAGGTAGCTATTTGGTTGGGTGACTGACTATGGGCAGTCAAATGGTTAGGTAACAGATGAAAAAATCATATCTCTTTGCAATTTTTATTTTTCGCGCTTTTTGTGAGTGTACGTGGGTTGTAATGGTGTAGAAACCATGTGTACGCGGGAATTAGTGGTGTAGGGCATGTACATCTTAAAAAAAAATAGTTTTTAGAAGATCTGTTCAATGATGGCTTGGCAAAGATAGCAAGTAAGATGACCTGATGCTAGGTATGCATGTTTGGTGTAATTTAAGGTTATAACATCGAGGAAGCTTGAGTTAATATCGAGGCATTTGAAGTAGCATTGTCTAGACTTGGGTGACTTAGGATGGGTCACAGGTGAGTGTTGGCGGCCTGTTGGCCCTCGACCAAGTTTTGGGGAAACTTTGGTCAGTTTTGGAGGTTTTGGACTACTTTTGGACTTTGATACGTTGGTCGAATTAGGAGCGCCTAGGCGGAGCTGAGATCAGGGATATCACCTATTTGGAGAGTTATGTAGACCTATTAAGGGGTCCTCTAGGTTTTTTAATGGGTTTATGGGATGTTGGCCCATGAGTTTTCCCCATGTTGTAATGTCCCCACTTTGGGACATCATCACAGTGCAGAGATTTATGATGACCAGAGTAGCCAGATGGATGTTATAGTGAGTACAGGGGTATTTGAGAGGCATTGTGGGGTCCAACTTGCATTGATGATCATATTCCATCATCATGAGCCATTCCTCACAAGTTGGCTTTGGTTTCGTTGCATTCTGATGATTTCCATGATTTTGACTATTTTGAGCTATAAGTTAATTGAAATCACTGAAGAGGTCATTTTGGGCACATTACTCGGAGGAAACTATCAGTGTAATAGCTCATTGGAATCGGGAGGAGAAACACTACATGATGGTATGGCTAGAAGTGACTTTCAGTGGCCAGGGAAGCCACAAGGAGAGATAAAGATCTTTTCAGAGGTAAAAGGGTTAATTAATTAATTAAAGTGATTTAATTATTTAATTAAATATTAATAAAATGAAAGTCACTTTGGAGGGACAAGGTGAGCCAAAAGTATAAAAGAAAGGTAAGGGCCTCTTCTCATTCATTCATGTATGTTTATCTTTTGA
>ML792660.1:97383-111527 GCA_009831015.1 Picea engelmannii | reverse complement strand
TTTCATAACTTAACAAAATACAATATTTAATACGAGGCTCAAAACCTAGGGTGTTACATCCCCTCCCCCTTATTTTGGCACCGTCCTTAGTGCATATACAAAACAAAGATTAAAATCTCAAAATTTATTCAAAACTTTGTGAGTACTCCACCCACATGGCATCTTCATGCTCCCAAATAACATCTTTAGGACCGTAGTAGGTCCACTAGACTTTTACCAACTCTATAATTCGATTCCAGAACATTTTGACTTTTCTGTCCAATATTCACGTTGGTTGGACATGAAAGTCTCCTTCTGTATCTGTCTGAATCAGATGCCAATCAATAACATGGTTAGGATCATGTACAATTTGTTTTATCAAAGAGACATGAAATACATTATGCACATTCATGGAAGTAGACAATGCAAACATGTATGCAACTGGCGCTATTCTATCAAATATCTCAAATAGACCACAATATTTGGATGCTAGCTTTGTACAACTACCCAACTTTAAAGAGCTCTTCTTGGGCTTCACTTTTAAAATCACATGCTTCCCTACTTTAAATTCTCTAGCTGTCATGTTCTTATCTACATAAATTTATGTCTATCTTGAGCTACCTTTAAATTTTGCTTAAATATAACCATTTGGTCTTCCATATCCTTGGGCAATTCTGGACCAAGTACCACTCTATCTACTAGGTTGTCCCAACTCACTGGAGTATTGCATTTCCTTCCACAAAAATCTTCAAATGGACTCATTTTCAATGAATCTTGATAGCCATTATTATAGGCAAACTCAACCAAGTGCAAGTAATCTTCCCACTTAGATGGCTTATCCATCACATACATTCTCAACATGTCTTCAATTACTTGGTTGACTCTCTCTGTCTTCCCATACGACTGTGGATGGTATGTTGTGCTAAAGTTCATATTTGTACTAAATCCTTTAAATAATCCCCTCCATAAATTTGAAGTAAACTTTGTATCTCTGTCTAAGAAAATTTTCTTAGGTATCCCATGCAACCTAGCAATCTATTTCATGTAAATTTTTGTAATATTGGATTTTGTATGAGTTTTTTTTACAGGAAAAAATGAGCAGCCTTTGTCAATTTATCAACCACTACCATGATTGAATCATGTTTTCTTGTTGTCCTGGGAAATTTAGTTATAAAATCAATAATTACGACTTCCCATTTATTCTCTGGAATTGATAATGGTTGTAGAAAACCTATTGGGTGCCTATGCTCAACCTTCGCTCTCTGAAATTCCATACAACTGGCGATGTAATCAACAACATCCTTTTTCATTCCCAACCAAAATAATTGGCTTCTTACTGCTGCAATTGTTTTCTGGTAACCAGGATGTCCAACATATCGAACATTATGCATTTCTTTTAATACCAAATTCTCGAGTTCTCCAGAACTAGGAACACAAATTCTATTTTTATGTATAAGTAATACATCTTCCTTCATCTCATACTCATTCATTTTCTGTTTTACATTTTCTTGTTGTAAGCTTTATTTTACTTGTAGGTAATGTTGATCTGTGACAACAACATCTAAATTTTTTCTCTTTAAATATGATTGATGCATACTAACATCTTTAGCATGCATGAGATGTATTCTTCTACTAAGTGCATCAACAACTTTAATTTCTTTTCCTTTGATATGCTTGATATCAAAATCGTATTCACTTAACAATTCCAGCCATATTGTCTATCTAGAATTCAAAATTGGTTGTTCAAAAAGACACTTCAGACCACTATGGTCTGATCTTAATTCAAATCTCTTTCCCATGAGATATTTCCTCCACATATTCAATGCGTGAACAATGGAAACAAGTTCCAAGTCATGTGTGTCATTGTTACTCTCATGTTCTTTAAGATTTCTGGACTCATAACCAATGACATGTCCATTTTGAGTGAGGACTCCACCAAGCCCTTCCTTACATGCATATGTACATACCACACAACTTTCATTTGGGTCATCAATCTTTAAAACAGGTGCACTAGTAAGTAATTCTTTCAACAGATTAAAGTTCTTTTCACACTCAGATGCCCATTCAAATTTAATTCCCTTCTTTTGCAAAGAAGTGATGGGATGAACAATATTAGAGAACCCTGCTATAAATATTCTATAGTAACCATTTAACCCCATAAAATATATGATTTCTGAAACTTTCATGGGTGTTGGCCATCATCTAATGGCTTCAATCTTCTTTGGATCTACTGCTATACCCTGTTTTGAAATAATGTGCCTCAAGTAATGGATCTTCTCTTAATAAAAAGAACACTTACTAAGCTTGGAATACAAATGATGTTCCCTCGACACTTGCAATACCAATCTTAGGTGATGTTCATGCTCTTCCTCTGACTTAAAATAGACAAGTATGTCATCCAGGAATACTATGACAAACTTATCCAAGTAATTTATGAATATGCCATGCATTAATCACATAAAGACAACTGGTGGATTGGACAATCCAAATGGCACCACTACAAATTCATAATTCCCATACTTGGTTCTAAAGGATGTCTTATGGATGTCTTCTTCCTTGATTCTTTCCTAATGGTATCTCGATCTCATGTCTATCTTTGAAAATATCTTTTCTCCTCTTAGCTGATCAAAGAGGTCATCAGTTCTGAATAGAGGGTACTTGTTATTTACAATGGATTTTTTCAGCTATCGAAAGTCAATACAAAACCTCAAAGTTCCATCTTTCGTTTTGACAAAAAGTACTAGTGCTCCCCAAGGTGAAACACTTGGACGTATCTACCCTTTGTTCAAAAATTCTTCCAACTAAGTTTTAAATTCTTTTATTTCTAGTGTACTCATTCTGTAAGGTGTTTTTGATACCAAAGAATCCCCTGTCACTAAATCAATAGAGAAATATATCTCCCTTTTTGGTGGCAACCCTGGTATTTCTTGGAATACATGTTGTGCTGCTTATATGTTTAGTATAATTCACTCATTAATTATCAATCCAGGATTCATAATCAACATAGTTACAAGACACCAATAATAAAGGTAATTCTAATGTCATGAGCATAGAACTATTCTAGATTATGTATGTTGGAAACAAAAGAAACTAGCAAACCGAAATGCACTTTGGTTGTCTTTCACAGAGAGGCTATCTACTCCATTATGGAACATGTAAGTATGAGATGGAGTTCTTCTGACAGGTAAACTCTGCTATCTGACCCAGAGAATTAACTATGCAACCACACTTCTGAAAGGGAAATCACACATCAATCATCAAGACATAGCATGGGTAGTTCAATAGTCAATATACTGAGTATGTTGTGGTTCACAATGTGTTGTTGTAAACTTCACTAGTTCTCCTTCAAATATGTCTGACTACTTCTGCCAACATTCATGTCTATGAAACAAAATCAAATTCATAAAAATGGATCATATGCAAAACAGAGTGAGAAAAGCTCTCTAAATGATCATATAATTAAAATTCTAGTCTAAACTCTACTACTATCATCTGAAGGAATTAAAGCTTTAGCTAATATAACATTCACACTATTTAAAGCAAATGCCAATACTAATCTATGAAGGTGTTGACCTTTGTTGGGCAGTGGGCCCTTGCTACTTCAACAGGTCAACAACTAGAGTCTACAATAAACTTGTTTTCAACCCACACATTACTCTCACTCAAACTTCAAAACATAGAATCAAACTATGCTAACAACTCAGCTCACATTCAATCATAGACGATCAAGGCATAGAGATAAATGACGTCCTTATATTAATATTCACCCAGTATATGTTCTACAATATATAACGCTGCTTCACATCTGTATTATGCTAACTCTCTAGTACTTCCACCATCCTTTGCATGACTATTTAAACAGTCTTAGTCATGAAACACAAGGAGGTGAAATCATTTGCAAATCAATCAATTGTTAAATTTAATTATTCGGTTACATATTTTAAGCTTCATTCTCATGAAACGAAGTGCATGAGGATGAAGTAACAACAAACTGTCCTAACATAGCTTTGCTAAAACATTTATGATTCAATAAACACTCAACAGTTGTCTTGGGCACAATCTGGAGCTAAACTTGGTACATTCGGCTTCCTGAATTGGTACCGGATCGTGACAGGTAGATGGTACCAGATCTGAACAGTGCACGAATGGTGGTACTAGATCACAACAGTCCACGGTAGTTGGTACCGGATCGTGACAGGTGAGATTCAATACCGGATGCGCTTTGTACCAGATTCAGACAGTGGTAGTCTGGTGCACAAGTACTGCATATTTGAGCTGGTACAGGAAGGATGGATTTATATAGAGGTCAAAGATTATACATGGAAAATTGAAGCATTAGTACATGAAGCATTTAATCTCCTAGCTCAATAAACCACAAAAATGCATGAATTAATTATACTTTACCTCATGACCTTATCAATGGCTAATGGTAGTATTCTTTTTCATTACCCAAGCTTAGGTAAGCCAAAAAGGTATAGATGAGGAGTAAAATAGGGTAGTGGGGATGTCAATTTAGGGTCTCAACATTCCCCCATGCCAAAACCATTGCATGTCCTCATGCAACTCAAAACAAACCCAAAATATTTCAAAACTTGAGACTGCATTCTTTACTGTTGTGGATCAATGATGTTGATGGTTGAGGTCTCTTCTTTTAGCTCCATTTTTATGACCCTAATGTATTGTAGGAGTCGTAGTACCTTCTTGAGCTTATTAGAAGTCTCTTCATGGTCATCTTGAATTTGTTGGTTGTTTTCTTTCAATTGCTCGTTTTCATTTTTGATATACCTGTCCAATTGTTGGTATTCCTTCACTTCTTGTTTGAGTTCCTGATTTTGTTTTTGTAATTCCTCAATATTTTTCTTCATCTATTCTTTTGTTAATGTCCTTTTTGACTCCATTATTACTGGCTAGATGTATTCTCTTTCCTCGACTTCCTCCCTCATCTCACATAGAGTAATAGTGGCTTGTTCCTCGGTCAAACTAGGGATGTCATCCTGGACTGATAAGTCTTCAGAAGGGGAGGCAAGATCAATTGGATCTTCCTGTGTATGAGGATTGACAACTGCTTTTCCTCTCTTCGCCATGCTCCTTGTGGTTATTTTACAAGGAGGTACTAGATCAGGGGTGCTCACATGCTTCCTTTTCTTCTTTTCTATTTGTGAAATGGTTACAGGGGATTGTTCTATAGACTCTTCACTTTTATTTTCTGAGCTATTATTCCCTTTCCTTACAGATTTTGTCTTATGGCCCTTCTCCTCAGGTGCTATTGTTGAAGTCTCCTCTATTAATTTGGTTTTACCTTTTGATATTTGACCTTTAAAAGTCTTATTGACTGTGGAAGAGGGCCCTAATGTTTAGTAGGTTTTTCATGTTGGCTCACTGTCTTGGATGATGTTGAAGTTGCCTTATCCTTCTTGCCCTTTTCTTTTGAGGTTCCTTATTTTTCTTTGGAGCATGTTGGGCTTCCTCCATAGGTTTGTTTTCTATGGGAAGGTGTTGAGTGATAAGGATTTTCCAACTAATACTCTGCTTCCTAATTTCATGTAAAACTAACATTTTAATAAGACCTTGATGGTAAATTCTAGTCTTCTCAGTTTTGGATAGGGATTTGACACCTCTTACCATTTTGTTCAAACTCATCCATAGAAAATATGGGAAATATATTTCAGGGCCTCCTTCAAAGTGTAATAGAAGCTTAAGATGATATATGAAGGTCACAACATACCTTCCCTCACAAGTGAGGAATCGTTGAAGACTAGTAATCATTGAATGATATTCTTCCTTGATATAGTTCCTAGGGATCCCCTTTTTCCAATCAGGGTGTTGATGGTCTTCTTTCAAAAATCGTTGGCACATTTCCTTATTGATTCCTACCCCTTTGAAGTATTTGGCTCCTTTTTTAGGTAATCCCATGACCTCCTTGTAGATTTCCTATATGTGAAATCTCTCCATCGTAACCTTGAATAAATTCGTGAGATATCTTCTCGTGCCAGCCTGTGAATTTATCCAAAAATGGCATCCATCCTGATCTAGCATACTTCTCTCAACATAGTTGGAATTCCTCGGTCTCTCTATAAATTTGGAAGACCAGTTCATGTCTACTTATGACCATCATTATAATTTGTGAGAAAAGGATCAGGCTGTAGCGCAAGGGTTTAGTCAATTGATGAGGGTAAGGGTTTGGTACCAGAGATCGTGGAGAGGAATAGGATTGGAACTGGAGAAAGGTAATGACAAGGGAATATGGTGATGGCGTCAAAAATGTGAATGGTAGGTTTAAGTAAGGATGCCGCAGGAAAAATTTAAGACCAGATGAGGCTTATCTGGATGGCTTTGCCACCAAATAAGCCATTTCATTTATACCCGTTAATGTAATGATGAGGACAAGACGTTGGGTGTCAAAGCATCATTTTGGGATAGGTGATTGGACTTCCAAGTGGTGAATTTGATGTTGGATCATGGTTCATGACACAAGATAAGTTCATGATTTACTTAAGGGTGAAGTACATTTGTGGCCTATCATTACTAGACATGCTTCATATTCATGCTTTGATGTGATTTTTCCCTCAACCATTTTCGATCACTTATGAGAGGATTGATTAAGTTTAGGCATATGGGTATGAGGGATAGGTGCATGGTTTTAATACTAAGGTCATAATATCTAGTATATATGTTCATACCTATTGTAGTTTTATGAGCAGAGGAAAATGAATACCATGTTACCTTTGATTTTATCTTTGTATGGTCAATACCCATAGCATATGCGACTTCTTGTAGATTGTCAGAATTCATCTTTTTAGGCTGGAGTTTTCTGAAAGTTTGGTACTGGAATTTCCTGTACTTATTTATTATGTGCTTATCTTCTTTTGTATTTGGTTCTGCAGGGTTGTAGGGTGATCATGCTGGTTCCTGAAGGTGAGATGTGATTCTGAAAAAGAGTTCTGAAGGAGCTCTTTTACCTTCCCCCATGTTAAGGATGTTGCGTATCTGTATGTAAGAAGATTCAACATGCTATATCATAATGGAGAAAATATGATAAGAGAAAAAGAAACCAAATCAAATTTCAGAAGTACATTTATCACCTAACATATGATCACATGCCTAAAAATTGAAATTCTCTTTCTTTTGATGACTTATTGAGAAAGGTAGCATTCAACAGTGAAAACAAGGGAGTTTTATATGTTTTCTAGAAGAACAGATCCAATCCTAACTTGCTTCAGAGATTTACTATCATTAGACGTTATAGATAAATTTCACAGTATAAGTAGATTAGACTCCTTAGTTAGGTCTCCACTCTTAAGAAGTTTCCTTCTGAGATAATGTAGGATTTAGATGTCAGACCGGTAAGTTGACTTAGGGTAATTCTCAAATGAACATTTTCTTGTAGTAATTATGTTGCTTATTAATCTGGAGTTTGTATCTCATAAATGCCAATAGCGATCTTTGCTTTTTTTTTAGATGACAAAAGTGAATTTTTCAATCAGACAAGTATAGATGAGACATTTCTCAACCAGAACCCACTACCAGCAAGCCTGTTCAGTACTCTGGTGGGGTAGTTGTGATAATTAGTGATAGATACCTTCCCCAGACATAATACCCCATTGCCAACAGACATGTTCAATACCCTGATGGGTTTGCCTAGTCATACCACAGACTGGTACCCGTTGCCAGTAGACCTGTTCAGTATCCCGGCAGGTTAGTCTCTTAAACCCTTTTTACATTAGAGGCTTCTTGTCCATAGTCACCTATTTTGGTTTTTATTAAAGAGTAATTTGCACGGTGACCAGGGAGTCTTGTCTGAAAACCTTTTTACAGGTTGGGATGGTATTGGTTTGGAATGTATATTCTCTTCTTTGAATGTCTTTTAAAGATTTGTCTGAATGAAAGATAAAAAATTTATGCACATTATTTCTTTAGAGTGATCCAGATGTATAATTTTGTCTAAGTTTGTCCATAAGAGAATGACCTAAAGTTTCCTTAGGGTACTGATACATCCTCTTCCATACAAAATTTCCTAGTGTTCCCATGATATAGAGTGTTCATATACTCATATGTTACTCTTTAGTAAGATAATCCAATGAATACTATTGAAGTCTAGTTAGGGTGGGATAGTTACTTGTAGGCTAATATATTTTTTTGTCCCTTTAATCATGTTGAAATACTGGATAAAGGCAACTTCTAGTTTTTGAAGCAGATTATGGTTCTTTGAAAAATCATAGGTAAAGTTTGTGTCCCTCTTTTTTTTTAAGCAACAGAACCAAAATAAATTAAAATACTTCTTTTTAGTTAGCAACAAAACCAAAAGAAATTAAAATACTTCCCTTTAGTTGTCAATAGAACCAAAATAAATTATTTCTTCACAAGGGATGCCATTTGATGTTGCATTCATCTTCTTGGCTCCAGCTTAAGTGGTTGTTGCATGGCTTCATACTTCAGATTAATTGTCATAAGATTTTGAAATATGCGCAGCATGCCTTGTTAATTAGGTAATGTGTCCTGAGAGTACCGTATAAGGACAAACTTCTGGTACTGGACCAGCATAGGACTGTTGGTACCGGACTAGAACAGAATATTGTTGATGACTACAAACTGATGTTTAGCAAGTTCATGAAGGATCAAATAAATTATAGAAATCTACTTAAAAAAAATTTTGTGAAAGTAAAACAAAAGGAGGTAAGAATCTCTTATTACCTTCATCTTATTAACATAATTCGATCCACACCTATGTACAAAAGTTTCTAATAAACCAATCAATCAATGTGGATCAGTAGGAGGGTCTCCTTCCTTATTAATCACCTACATATCTGAATTTTGTAGTATACAAGTCAGAAATTCCTCTTTTGACAGGGGTTTGTTATAAATTCTCAACCGGTGACCATTCACAAGTAGTGGTGTCTGTTGTTCGTCAATTGTCTTTATCTTGATTGAACCATTATCATAGACAGTGTCAATTTCATAAGGTCCCATCCAATGAGTAGTTAACTTACCTTTGAAGTTCTTGAATCTGTTGTCATACAACAGGGCCCAATCTCCTTGTTGAAATTTTTTCTTTTTTCAGATACTTGTCATGCCATTTTGTTCTCTGCTCTTGAATGAGGGTGGTTCTTTGAAGTGCTTCCTGCCTGATTTCATCCAAATCATTAAGCTGCAAGAGTCTTTATTGTTGGGCTTCATCTAAGTTCATGCCAACTTGTACTACAGTCCTGAAGGTTTTGATCTGAAATTCTATGGGAAGAAGCACTTGCTTCCCATACACCAACTCGTAGGGTGTATGTCCTGTTGTATTCCTCTAGTTGATTCTATAAGCCCATAAGGATTATAATAATCTATTAGCCCAATCCTTGTGGTGTAGCTGTACGTTTTTGGTAAGAATGGACTCAATAACCTTGTTGGTAGACTCTACTTGTCCATTTTCCTGTGGATGGTAGGGTGTAGATTTCCTGTGTTTGATTTGGTATTGTTCTGTAACAACTTTGACTAGATGAGAGGTAAATTGAGCTCCCTGATCAGTCACAATTTTGCGAGGTACACCAAATCTAGTAAAGATCTCATTAAAAAGGAAATCTACCACTGATTATTCACTTGTAGCTGGTAAAGCTTTTACTTCAACCCATTTAGTCACATAGTTAGTGCATACAAGTATATACTTTTTCTTTTTAGATGCAGGGTTAATGGGCCCTACAAAATATAATGCCCATTTCTCGAAAGGTTCAATAACTACTTGGGCTTGAAGTGGCATTTGATCTCATGTAGTAGGCTTACCCATTCGTTGGCATTCATCACAATTCGATACATAGGTTTTAACATCTTTGAAAATATGAGGCTAGTAATAACCAGATTACAAAACTTTGTAAGTGGTCCTCTTGTCTGCGAAGTGTCCTTCACAAGGACCATCATGGCAGGCTTGCAGAATATCATGAATTTCATCTTCCCTTACACATCTCCTAATTACCAAATCTGGTCATGTTTTGTAGAGGCAATCATCGTGCCACATGTAGTTTGCACTTAGCTGAATTACTTTATGTTTTTCTCTAGGAGACAATTTCTGAGGCATCCTTCCTATCACAAGATAGTTAGCTACATCTGCATACCAAGGAGTGAATGTAGAAATAGCAAACAAATTTTCATCAGGAAAGTTATCTTCTACTGGTGCGTTATCTCCCAGATGAATCATTCTAGATAAGAAATCAGCCACAAGATTATCCTTACTAGGTCTATCAATAATGTTGATATTAAACTCTTGCAATAATAAGAGCCATCTTGTAACTCTAGGATTTGTTATAGGTTTGTTCATTAATAATTTGATGGTTGAATGATCAGTGTGTACAAAAGCTTGATATCCTGTAATATAATGTCTAAATTTATTGATAGCATGGACTACAACTAGCAATTCTTTTTCTATGACCGTATAATTAACTTCAGCTAGAGACAAATTTTTATTGACAAAGTAAATAGCATAGGGCATTTGATTTTCTTTTTGTCCAAGAACTGCCCCAAGGGTTGTGTCTGAGGCATTGGTATAGATATGAAAATGAAGGGACCAGTTTGGTCCTCTTAATACAGGGGTAGTTGACAATTTATGTTTTAGAATTTAAAAAGATATTTGGCATTCATCATCCCACTTAAATTCAGCTTCTTTAGATAATAACTTGAATAAAGGGGTAGCTAGGCTTGTAAAATTCAGAATGAATCTTCTATAGTAGCCAGCATGCCCTAAAAAGCTGCAAACTTCCTTTTGTGAGGAAGGTATTCTGATTTGTGTAATAATATAAATTTTTGTCAGATCAACTCTCATTCCAGAACCAGAAATGTGATGTCCCAAAACAATACCTTCAGTGAGAATCATTTTTGACTTTTCATTTCTTAAGGAAAGGTTAGTTTCCTTACACCTAATCAAAAGTTTTTCTAGACTGGTCAAAGCTTGTTGGAAGTCTTTTCCATGGACTGTAAAACTTCCATGCAATCATTGGTCAAGTCAGAGAAAATGGCTAGGACAACCCTTTGAAAAGTGGTTGGGGCATTGCAAAGTCCAAAAGGGAGCACCCTATAAGCATAGGTACCCCATGGGCAGGTGAAAGTGGTCTTCTCTTGGTCTTCAGGTGCTATTTGTATTTGGTTATAACCACTAAACCCATCCATGAACGAAAAATACTTCTTTCCGGACAAGGTATCCAACACCTGATCAATAAATGGTAAGGGGAAAAAATCCCTATGGGTGGCTTTGCTTAACTCCCATAAGTCTACACATATCCTCCACTTACCATTTTTCTTGGGAACTATGACAAGTGGAGATACCCATCGACTATCTGAAATGGGGTATATGAGATTGGCTTGAAGGAGTTTTGTAATTCCTCTTTTACAATATATTTAAGGGTTGGATTCATCCTTTGTTGAGGATGTCTAACTGGTCTAATTTGGTCATTAGTGTAGATATGATGTGTGCATGTGTCAGGGTGAATTCCTTTCATGTCTGCATATTCCCATGCAAAGGAATCAAATTGTCTTTTGAGCATTTCAATTACTTGCATCTTTTGTTTTGGTTCCAAACTAGAGTTGATATACAAAGGTTTTCATGGGCTAATCTCAACAAGTTCAATAGTTTCTTCCTTCTTTGAGGAAGCTAGTGATAAAGTATATAATTGAGTTATATCAGGGTGCCAAGTTTGTTGAAATTTGGAACTGAAAATATGTGACAATTTTGCAAAAGACCTTGGGTATTCAATGCAATTTGTGTCAGCCAAAAATAAACTTAAGACTTGTTCATACGATTTTTCTTCCATTCCTCTTACTTGTTTAAGTGTTAATAGGGGTCTAATGCAATCTTCCTCTCCATAAGGGTTTTCTAACCAAATAGGTATTTCCTGTGCCGGTTGGGCAGGAGGGAAGAGAACAAGTTTTTGGCTATGTGTGCCATTGGATATAGTCATCTCACCAGACTGACAGCTGATAAAGGCATTTGTTGTGGCCAGCCAAGGGTGGCCAAGAACCACAGGGTGTTCTGGTTTGGAGGATGATTTAGAATAGATGACTAAAAAGTCTACTGGATATTCTAAGGAAGCTAGAGTGACTGTGACATCATCTAGACTTCCTGCAAGGCTAATGACTGACTTATCTGCCAACTCTATCATGTTTTGGGTTGGTCTTAACTGGTTGATTTGGAGCTTTTGCATAGTGTCAAAAGGAATTACATTAATTGTTGCACCCAAATCAACGAGTGTGTTTGGTAGAGAAATACCATTAATTTTAACAGTGACTACTGGGTTTCCAGGGTCATTATATTTGTATGGAATTTCATAAATAAATTCAGATAATTGTCCTACCACCTGAACAAGGTGAGGTTCCTTATTCTTCCTTCTTGGTTTCTTGATGCAAAGATCCCTTATGATTTTGGAGTGTATGGGGATATCCTTAATGCCTTGGAGCAGAGGTATTTTTATACATACATTTTGTAATTCATCTTCTATATCTTTGTGCAAGGGTGGGTCAGGTTTCTTCACTAATAGTATTTAGGGGTAGGGTGGGAGATTAACGTGTTGGGGTACTTATACAGAATGAGAGGTGATTAGAATAGGAGGGGAGGTCTCTTCTTCTGCAGGGGTGGTTTGAGTGTTTTCTTCCTCAGAATGGTTATCATTTTCTTCCCGAATTATTACTGCAGGATTTGATTGGTTTACAATTTTCCCCGATCATAGTTGAATTTCATAGATGGGAAAGGTTTGAACTTCTGTATTTTTCACTGGGTGGGTGGTTTGATTATTAGGGTTAGGGATTAGCTGGGCAAGGATTTTTGTTGATTTCATAGGGTTGTGGGCAACTTGGTTTTGCTATTGATTGGCATTTATAGGTGGTTGCTACTGCTGGTTAGGGTTCAAGAGGGTTGTAAATTTTTGTTGTATAGGAGGTGGGAGTAAAGCTTGCATCTATGGTGAGTTGAATCCAGGTAGTAATTGGAAAATGTTTGCAGGGTACTGTGGATATGTAGGATAAGAGGGATTTCCATACACAAGTCCCCTCCAAACTTGTTGCCAAGGTTGAGTTTGAGCTTGCTGAGGTGTCCATTGTGGATATGTCATTGGAGAAGGACCCCATTGTTGTTGTTGATATTGTGCATTAGGGTCATAAAATGTATTGGGGTTTTGGGCTCTCCAAGGTCTTATGGAAGGGTATGGTTGTTCTTGTGAGACTCCTCCTCCCCTATACATGGCTTGTAGATCAAGCAAAGTTTGACACTCAGATGTGGGGTGTTCTAGTGTACATAGGCCACATATTTTTATGACATTTAATGGGCATTCTTTCTCACTGTGCTTCTTTCGACATCTATGAAAAAATATTGCTAAAGCAACGTCTTCTTCTTGTTTCTTTTTCAGTTTTATAGTATCTAACTAGTTACTGATTGTGCTCAAGATGTTTGTTTTAAAGTTCTCTAATAAGTTTCCTAACTTAGTTCTGGTGACAGTCCCTGAGATTTGTTTTGTATTTCTGCTAAAAGGATCTCTTGGTCCTTTGCCCATTTTAGCTTGTCCTCTTGAGTATCTTCTACAATAATCTGCAATCTCTACAAAAAGCTTTTGGTGTACATCTCCTGAACTCAAAAAGTTTAAAAATTCTATGCAGTCATCTCTAATACCTTTCAAGAATACAGTTCTTACTATAGCTGGGTCTATGGTGAATAGTTTTGATTTCTGATAGTTGTATAAGAACCTTTCTAAGTAGTCTTCAGGGCTTTCATCTTCTGTTTGTTGCATTGAACCATCTTAAGGATGAATCTTTCATTGTAGCAGAAAAGAGCTTAAGTTTTTGGGCATCCTTTGAGTAGTTATAGCTTCTACATAATAGGTCAAACTCAAATAAAAATAAATCTGGATCTTCAGTTGACATACCTATGAAAGTGGGTAACGATGATAGTGGGATATTTTTCATGCTAATGTTTCTGGAAATATCCAAGATTGGAAACCCAAAAGTCTCAGTCTTTGTGGCTGCATTTCCTTCTTCTTCTTCCATTCCACTGATATATGGTTTAGAAACTGGATTTTCTGTGTCTCCTAAATGTTCAATAGATTCACGTTATGCCTGCCCCAATGCTGATTCTTCCATTTTAGGTTCTCCTTCTGGAGCCTCACTGGCTCCCCTTGAATTTTCTCCTAGTGGAATTTTTCCTACACCAG
>ML792660.1:84998-97334 GCA_009831015.1 Picea engelmannii | reverse complement strand
TGAATCTTTAGAGCTTACAAATATACCCTTGTTATCTCTATATCTATGCATAAAATGAAAATTTGATTCTTAACTGAATTGAAATCCTAATTCTGTCTAGAAGGTAAGAAGGAAACCTGGCTTCGGAGAACCCCACTCTAGTGGCCGCATGGCTCTTCACTCACATCTTAAACATTTTATCCTCCTCCCTCAAGCAACCTTTAAAAGCATTCAAAATTTATGCAAACAATCTAAGCTAAAAATTACTTCCTACCATTTGCAACTCCCCGACAACAGCGCCAAAATGTTGTGTTTCTTATATGTTTAGTATAATGCACTCATTAATTATCAATCCAGGATTCGTAATCAACAAAGTTACAAGACACCAGTAAGAAAGGTAATTCTAATGTCATGAGTATATAACTATTCTAGATTATGTATGCTGGAAACAAAACAAACTAGCAAACCGAAATGCACTTTGGTTGTCTTTCACAAAGAGGCTATCTACTCCATTATGGCACATGCAAGTATGATATGGAGTTCTTCTAATAGATCAACTCTGCTATCTGAACCAGAAAATTAACTATGAAACCACACTTCTGAAAGGGAAATCACACATCAATCATCAAGACATAGCATGGGTAGTTCAATAGTCAATATACTGAGTATGTTGTGGTTCACAATGTGTTGTTGTAAACTTCACTAGTTCTCCTTCAAATATGTCTGACTACTGCTGCCAACATTCATGTCTATGAAACGAAATCAAATTCATAAAAATAGAGCATATGCGAAACATAGTGAGTGAAGCTCTCTAAACGATCATATAATTAAAATTCTAGTCTAAATTGTACTGCTATCATTTGAAGGAATTAAAGCTTCAACTAATCTAACATTCACACTATTGAAAGAAAATGCTAATACTAATCTACGAAGGTGTTGACCTTTGTTGGGCGGTGGGCCCTTTCTTCTTCAATAGGTAAGCAATTGGAGTCTACAGTAAAAAAAAATTCAACCCACACATTACTCTCACTCAAACTTCAAAACATAGAATCAAACTATGCTAACAACTCATCTCACATTCAATCATAGACGATCAAGGCATAGAGATAAATGATGTCCTTCTATTAATATTCACCCAGTATATGTTCTGCAATATATAACGCCGCTTCAGATCTGTATTATGCTAACTCTCTACTACTTCCACCATCCTTTCCATGACTATTTAAAGAGTCTTAGTCGTGAAACACAAGGAGGTGAAATCGTTTGCAAATCAATCAATTGTTAAATTTAATTATTCGGTTACATATTTTAAGCTTCATCCTCATGACACGAAGTGCATGAGGATAAATCAACAACAAAATATCCTAACATAGCTTTGCTAAAACATTTATGATTCAATAAACACTCAATAGTTGTCTTGGGCATGATATGGAGCTAAACTTGGTACATTCTGCTTCCTGAATTGGTACTAGATCATGATAGGTAGATGGTACCGGATCCAAACAGTGCACGAATGGTGGTACCGAATCATGACAGTCCACGACCGTTGGTACCAGATCGCGACAGGTGAGATTTAGTACCGGATGCGCTTGGTACCAGATTCAGACACTGGTAGTCTGGTGCACAAGTATCGGGTAGCTGAGTTGGTATAGGAAGGCTGGATTTATCTAGAGGTAAAAGATTATACATGGAAAATTGAAGCATTAGTACATGAAACATTTAATCTCCTAGCTCAATAAACCACAAAAATGCATGAATTAATTATACTTTACCTCATGACCTTATCAATGGATAATGGTAGTATTCTTTGTCATTACCCAAGCTTAGGTAAGCCAAAAAGGTATAGATGAGGAGTAAAATAGGGTAGTGGGGATGTCAATTTAGGGTCTCAACAATACATCTTCAAATTCTTGTAGTACCGAAAAATATTCAAGGCTTGGACCCTTTGTCTTTTCTGGATCCTCCACATGGGTTGCATACAATTGACATCCTTTTCTAAATATCTCTTTAGATGTAAGGCTGAAATCTCTCTTAAAGAGATAGGTCTTGGAACTCCTTTCACAGTGCTATGTTTTACTTCTTCATCAAGAAATGTAAATGTCTTGTTATGATAAGCATGATGCTTTTCCAACCAATCCATTCCAATTAGACTGGAATAAGACCCCAATGGTTTAATATTTAGATCAACAATAGTATTCACACCATTAATACTTATGGAACAACCTATGATCATATCATGAAATCTTCTTTTGGTTCGAGTGGCTAGTTGAACAAAAATTGATTTTTCAATCTTACTTTTCTCCTAACATAATCTATCCACTATCTTAGGATCAACGTAACAATGACTTTATCCTAAATCAATTGAGATAACAATAGGATGATTAATGATATTACCTTCCACCTTGATCATATTGTATTGGTACTATGCTTGTCGATCATATAAAGCTGCATAAATCCTTCCCATGTCTTCTACTGTTGTAGCCTCTTGGATGTTGTGCATGGCCTTCACTCTGTCCGTTCTATGAGGGAAATCCTTGTACATGTGATCTTCTTTGCATCCCCAACATTGTATTGGTGGTATTCCCCTTTTTTCCAAGGAGTCTTCTTTCTTGGATCCATCCTTAGCATACTGGTCTTGATGATTTTTATTAGGTTTATTTATGTTGAAAGGAGGTTTGAATACCTTCTTCCTTTGATCATAATTATCCTTCCTCTCATCCTTCGAAGATTTCTACAAAGACTCTCTACCCTGGCCTTGCTCATACATGTACTTATCCTTCCTGATGGTCTCAATCAAGGTCTTGGGCTCATCAAATTGAATCCTTTCTTTATAAAAGGATGGAAGTCCACTCAAAAACCTTTGTCTTTTCAACTTCTCATCATTTATAAACCTCACATACTTTAACAACCCCAAGAGATTCTTCTCATACTCTACCATGGTTTCTCTTCCCAACCTAAGTTCAAAGAACTATTGCATTTTATTTTCATAGAATTTCTCTTCGAGGTACTCCTTCTAAAAATACTTCTTGAACTTCTTCCAAGTGATCCTATTCTCATTAATGTGATCAACTTGCTTTAGCTAGTCCCACCACATTGCAACTTTCCCATGTAAATGGTATGTGGGAATTATAGCTTCTAGGTTTGATGAATATTTATGAAATTGAAAATATCTCCTGAGTACAAGAAACCATGCCTCAACATCATGTTCCCTTTCCCTTTCACCATCAAAGGATGGTGCCTTAAGCTTCCTCAACTCTCCTTACAAACTGTCCACTTCATGCCTTCATCTTTGGTGCCTAACAAGAGACACCTCTGGACTACTTATGGAGTCTTTAGATGCGTAAGAAATTCTTGCTGAGTAAGGAGGTGAGGTTTCTATGAGTTCTACTAGAACTTCTAGAATAACCATATTTCCCATGGTTATCTCTAATTTCATGATACCTTTCTTCTTCCTCTTGTTTTGAGTTTGATCCCCTCTCTTTTTTACTCTGCAACTGATTTAATCTTTGCATCAATTAAGCATTTATCTGATTTTTTTCTCTCATCATCCTTTCATTGTCTGCTTTGTATCTCAACACTTCTATTTAAAGGCTTCTCACAGACTCTATCAATGTTTCTTCCTCCCCTCTGGCCTTGTGTTTGTTGGATTCTATCTCTACATTACCAACTTTGATATTTTTAACTTTGGCCTCTTTATCATGGCTAGAATCTCCCTCTCCTTCTTCCATTTCTTGAATCTGCATGCTTATACTAAACTGATACATTTACATCCCCTAATTCTGCAAAATGTGCAAGCGACCATTTTGTTAGAATTAATCATATGATAAACAAAATTTTCCAAACAATGCTACAAGTCATTTTTCTTTTGAATTCATGAAGAATATATGATCATTCTCCATATTATAACACTTCCATGTTATCCTTTAGCTGGTACAGAATTCAAATTGTGCATAGGCGCTTCCCTCAAACCACGACTCTAGGTGAACATGGCTCGAAACCATGTGATTAATCCTTCTTTAGCACCTCACATACTCCTGGAGATGACACGACACACTTATATAACCTAGGGTGACGTGGAACCCTGGCACATGTGCCATGTGTCACTAAAAAATGGATAGATCAGGTTCCAAAAGGTGTTGAATCTAGGTGACACAGTTCCGCACATGGCCCCCTACCACATGGCACAAGGCACGTCATCAACCACATGGAAGATGCACACTTTTCTCCTTGATATCCGACTGAGATCAAATTTGGGACTCTGGGACTTCAGGCTTCCGAAGTTTCACAAGTCCAAAACACATTACCTCCTAGATAGTCGAACACTAAACTGAAATTGACGACTAACATTGATCCCACAACCAATGAATGTGATTAACTTTGGGCTTTGAGTTTCGAAGCTTCTCTCTATAGACAACCCCCACACTCTCGAACTATCGAACGATGAAGTGGTGAGGTTTCAAAGTTCCAAAAATCCGCAATCCTTCCACCCTTACTAGATTTGACAGTCGACATACTTCCAAAGTCCTTCCCTTGATCTAATGGTCTATGAGACTTCGAAGCTCCGAGACTCTGGGTTATAAAAGTTCATCAAAGTTTAAAATTCCCAGAGTGAAAAATATCGAAGTGGTAAATGATGGATGAGCATGATCAATGGTGGGGATCCCTCTGTGCCTCCCATTGGATCAAACAGATGATGGGGATTCACGACTCTGACCTTTGACAGTTCAGGAATTACCTTCCTACCAAGATCTCCGAAGAGACGAAGTTCTGAAGTTGTTCCTTTTATTCTTGGTTGGGACTTAATTCTTACCCAAACTCCTGTTCTCCTCCATCAGACGGCCCCTGTTCACCCACCTTCTGATATGACGGTCTAGATCTCCCTCGATTCCATGGTGGTGATCACTCTTGAATTCAAAAGGAATGGTCATGAATGCACACTCCTTTACAAAAGATATCTGACATTTCGGATACCACACGATCTTTGCAATGCCATTTCTCGTGAGCTTCCCGATTCAAGGGGTAGATGATCTTAACCACAAGATCATGTCTAATAGATCCAGTCTAATGTTTGAACCTGTGGCTCTCATACCAATCTGTAACATACCCAACCACCCTAGGCGAGGCTACACCACTTAATCCGACTGCAACACACCCAACCACGCATAGGCGAGGCATGCTTTAGTCCAAGGAATCACTTCCCAGTGACTTATCTCAATTCAAATAACTTCTAAGTTAATTAAGAGACATGAAAACCACATGCAGAAATAAAGATTCATGCCATAAAATAAAATAATTCATGCACAACAATAACCAACAAAAATGCACATTCTAAATATTAAATTCAAAGATAAATAAATACGTAGTGGAATAAATCATACACGTGTACAGAACCATAACAAAGAGAACTTATCATTTTTGAAAATAAGACACCAATTGGCTACATACCAAGGATGTTCCACCCAACCATAAACACTGATGTTTCAAGTCTTAGTAGCAGTGACACCTCTGAGCCAGGGCTATGAATCCACAAGGACAGTTCTAGAGTGTCACTTGACTTCCCAAACCGGTGAGTACTCAATCTCTCACAAGATTCTCAATAACCACATCAATCCAAAGTACACTATCTCTCTTCTACCTAGCCTACACAACCCAAGAGAATGTAACATGGGATGTTACATTACTACTGCAATTGTTTTATGGTAACCAGGATGTCTAGCATATGGAACATTATGCATTTATTTTAATACCAAATTCCTGAGTTCTCCGGAACTAGGAACACAAATTCTATTTTTATGCATAAGTAATCCATCTTCCTTCATCTCATACTCTTTCATTTTATGTTGTACATCTTCTTACTGTAAGATTTCCTTTACCTGTAGGTAATGCTGGTCTGTGACAACAACATCTAAAATTTCTCTCTTTAAATTTGATTGATGCATACTAACAATGGTAGCATACATGAGATGTACTCTTATACTAAGTGCATTGAAAACTTTCTTTTCTTTTCCTTTGATATGCTTGATGTCAAAATCATATTCACTTAAAAAATCCATCCATATCATTTGCCTGGCATTCAAAGTTGGTTGTTCAAAAATATATTTCAGACCACTATGGTCTGTCCTTAATTCAAAACTCTTTGCCATGAGATAATGCCTCCACATATTCAAAGCGTGAATAATGGAAGCAAGTTCCAAGTCATGTGTGGCATAGTTCCTATTATCACACTAAGTTGCCTTGGGTCTTTTATCCCTTAGGTTTAAATTTTTAGCCTTTAGACTTCAAATTTTCTTTATTTTTCTTTGTGTGATTCACTTAGGTTAGCTTGAACAAGAAAAAGACTTGGGTTTTGGCTCATTTTTTGTCCCTCGCATAGATTTTAAGCCTAGGTTCATTTTATGGCTTATGGTTTTGACTCACCTCATGAATTGACACCAAGCACAACCTATCCCATGAACTTCATGAGTTGACATGTCACTCTTTTCACTCATACCTTTTATCCTTGACATGTTGTCCCTATGTCCGATTAAAGGTGGGTCAAATCAATTTTTTGAAAAAGGGCACTGCCAACTCATTAGGAGTTTCCGTAGCACACTCCTTGTCCTTTTTCCTTGCCATGATTCATCATTATTCATTGAGGTCATGGTATACTTTGTTTTTAGCACCATGTTTCGTTAAAACATGGATTCTAATATTTGGTTTTAATGAGTTTTCTAATTGTTTCAAAGATTTGAATTTTCTCAAACTTGGCACTGGCGAAACCGCTAGTTCAAACCAGTCACATGCAAGTGCTACGGGATCAATTTCTAAGGCTGATTTGGAGGATGAGGTGGTCATGGTGGTCTCATAATTAGTTGTAGAGCCTCAAATTATCAATTACTCCTATAGGTATTCTGTGAGCTCCCTCCATTGCATAAAAAATTCTTGGGATATCTATTACCTGAGTTTTGGTAGTGACCGATGTTGCAAATCACTCCCTCCTTCATCCCTCCGCATCCATAATTTACCTCTCACATACTTGCAACCATTGTCACCTAGTTTTTAGCTATCAAATATGCCATTCATGTTGCTCCTACTTTTGAGTTCTCGTGCAAACACCTGTTCTTTGTGTGCGCACTGCGCTACCGAAAAACACTGTTGAAGCCTCATTACATTTCCCCTATTTTCCCTACGTTGTATTTTGTTTGGATTGGAGTGTTACTTGCTAGAATTTAAATACCCCTGGAACATTCTTTACTTTCACTATATCATCACTCTTCATTTTGAGATATACAGACAGTAAGGGGAGGGGAAATTGCACTTCCTACCTTTCAAAATCCATCAAAACAATGTTATGTCAAAACAAGGTGAATTAGAGGAGAATATTAGGAGAGAGTAGCCATTATTCACTGTAATTTTCTCATTTAAATATACCTTTGTTTTCTCCCTTAGCCTTCACTATACCATAACCTTTGATCCCGTGTATTTACCCATGGAGACACCTCAGAAAAAGAAATCTCACAAGGGAGGAACTGTGGTCAGAACTGAACCCTCAAACATGCACTTATTTGATGCAGAGCCAATGGTTAGGGAATTTTTCCAAAGGGTGGGTTGCCTCTCTTTTTTCCAAAACATGCAGAGGGGACATCCTGAAGTGGCAAGGCAATTTACATTACATTTTGATGGCCTTAAAAATAAGGTAGGAGACCTTGATTTTGAGGTGTCTGAAGCCTCCATTGCAACAACCAAAGGGATTCCTAATACTGGTGAGAGGTAGTTTAAATCCATGACTTTAAATTCTCCCTTCTCCAAGGACTTTCTCAAACCAGATTATCAGATAGACAATTTGTCCAAGGAAGTGCCTAGAAGCCATTTAGTTGAGGATTTTGACAAGATGTTGAATATCATCGAGAGATACCTTACATGTGAGGGAAGGTTTAATATGCTATACCAATACCATATAAGGATTTTTCTTCATTTCACTTGTAAATATGCAATGAATATTCCTTTCTATCTTTTGAGAAGCATGGGGAAGATGTATGATAGATTCCAAGCCAAGTACAAGGCTGTGGACACTATTGTCTTTCACTCTGGATTGATCAGGATGTTGGTGATGGAAGAATTGAAGAAGAGGAAAATTCCTTAGGAAAAATTCATTGTTTCTTCTCACATGAAGTTGGACATAACTTCAAGTCCTCAGTCAAAGATGCAAAGTCCTTTTCCATCCACTAGTATTGCTTCAATAGGAACAAGCAAGAAAAGAAAGAGCAAATCCATTTCTCAAGACAAAGAAATCATTAAGTAAATTGAAGAGGAAGAGAGGGAGGTTTATCATTCTCCAAAGAGAGACTTTCCAGCCCCTCCTGCACCTGAATTGGAAGAAGTCCCTTCATCCATCAAAGTCACATCCAAGAAGGGAAGAAAACTGCAATTCTCTTCACCTACTCCAATAGCTAGCATAAAAGTCAGGAAGTCGTTTATGAGATTATAATCTCTCAAGGAGTCTATTGAAGCACAAGCCCTACCCAAGGTTTCAATTCCAAAGAAAAATAAAGATAAGGGAAAAGGAATTGAGAAGCCTATTGAGGTGATAAAGAGAGACCCTATGCAGCATAAAGAGGAAGGTGAAGCCATGAAGAAGGTTGTTGAGGTTATCGACATCAAAACTCCACCTAGAAATCACACCTTCAAAAGATTGATTATACATCTTAGGGAGTCTAGGAAGGAGGTTGCTCGGTTGAAAGCATAAGGTTTATCTGAAAGAATTAATATGAAGTAGCTTATGGATATGTACAACAACACCCTTGATTTGGCAAGATTTGTAGCAATAAGAGACCAACCTCTCCATAAGAAACTTAAGAACCTCTAAAGGAAAAACCGAGGCTTTTAGTATCAAAATAGAAAACTCAAGGCATAATTTCAACACTTCGAGGATGAATTGGCCCAGAGGAATTTGAATGTTCTGGTAGAAGCTGCCATTGAAAGAGAGGAAATAGTATTGAAGAAGAGCACACCTACAATCAAGAATACTACCCCTGCAAAAGAAAAACATGCTACTATGTTAGAAGGAATCTCTCCTTCAACAAGGAGTGCTAGGGTTGTTGAAATAATTGGGGGATATAAACTCCATTTTTTAGAAAGGTCTCTTTTTGAAAGAATAAGTGATCAAGGATGTATAATTTTTTCCACCTATACAGACATCTATAGGATTCTATCCTATCATCTCAAAGTTATTTTCACTCTCTAAAGGATTAGTCTCATCATACAGAAAGAACACAGACATTTTGTAGTGCCATGGCACTACAAAATCATCTATATAGCATATCCTAACATTTTGCTACCTAAAGTGCTACGAAATCTCCTAGCATAAGTACAAAGGAATGCTACAAAATATCCTAAGATGAAATTAACGATGGCGCTACAAATTCCGCAAGGTTGTGTCACAGTGGCACTACCAAATCCACATATTTGTTTGATGATGGGCAGTACCAATTCCGTAGGACCATTTCAACGATGGCGATACCAATTCCACAGAGGTTATTTGAAGTGTGGCGCTACCAAATTGCACACAGTGATATATAGGATGGGAGCTATGAAAACAACAGGATAATTCAGAATGAACACTACGAAATGTGTAGAGTATTTTGCAAGGGTGCTACATAAATTCACTACCCATCGCTCTACTGAATGGCGCTACGAACTGGCACGTGGAATCAAGGAGTTTGAATTCATCACTCTTTTGGGTGACTGTTGATGTGGAGAAGAGGGAGGATCATAGGTGGCATCATGGTGATAACATGCAACCCCTGGAGGACACTTGGCATGGAAAATAATGTGCATTAAGGGAGACAATGTCATGCAAATCTTGTTGGATTGGTTGCCAACATGTTTCCTTTTTTTATAGCAGTTTGTTAAATAGTTATTAGTACATGTTTTAGATTGAATAAATGATTTGGAGAATCCTATGGGAGGAAAGATAGCTCACACCTCTAGCTGGTGCCTTCTCTTTTTTTTTATAAATACATATTCCAAATGTTTTAGAGGGTTCGAATGGTTGATATGGGCTCCCTTATTGTAATATTTTGATTAAGTAGACTAGTTCTTTGGTTATGTACTAGACTTGAGAATTTTTTATTGATATAAGTCAGTTTCTCTTATTCCATCTTGTTGCCTCTTATACTGAAGTTTTCATGATTGAATGATTCACATGATATTGTTATAGTTTTATTATGATGAATGTTTGATTATAGTACTGCTATAATGTTCTTCAGTTTTCTTTAAACTTTTAATTCAAGAAGATCTTGTGTTTGAGTTTTTCCTCCTTAGGCTACTTGAAGACCTAATGTCAATAGAAGACCTCTACACTGACTGAAGTTGATCAAGACCTCAATTTCTTGTGCATGCTATGTAATGTCCCCCACCTCTTAGAGAGGTAATGAGGAGACTCAGTGGCCTGGGCACCCCCACTAGGTCATAGTCTCACACTGAAGGGGGGAAAGGTCAAGAAGTTAAAATTTATATTTTTAAGTTGACTTAAGAAAGGAAAAGGAAAGGAGTAAAATATAACTCAACAGAAGAATAGAAGATTAACCCTAAGAGTTAACCTAACTCAATAGAGAATTAGAAGAAAAAGTATAAGTAAGAGGTTGGGGTGCACCTATTACTCATTCTGGTTTTGGATTAGCAATTGCTATTGCTCTTGAGCATTCAGTTTGGGGGTTTTGTTGTACAAACCCTTGTGAGCAACTCAGTGGTGAAATATCCACTCACCTTGTTCCACATCTTGGTCTCGAGGATGAAAGACTCCTCCACACCATTCTAGTCTCAGGGCCAGTTTATCAAGGGAGGTTCGATCCAGCTTATCCTGAGGGCCTAGGGCCATTCCGACAGTTTGGTTTTGTTTGCAGGGGAAAGACCTTCAGTTTGAGGGATTTTTTGGAGGGTTATCATCATTCTATATTTTTCTACAGATTGGGACGTCGTGGAGCCATAGGGGACATCCTGTGATTTAGTAAAACTCAGATCTAGGGAGATCTGCTTGAGATCTGAGCCCGAAACTTCTCCCACGGGATTCTCATAGCCTGATCTATATTCTTGGAGAGTTTCATAGAATTTGGAGGCCTCCTTCATCAGGGCCGAACCAACTAGGGTTTCAGTCATCCAGTGGGGCACACCATTCAGTGAAGAATTCAGATCTACGGGGTTTGAGAGTGGATTTCGGAATTTGGACATCTGGGTTTTCCTTATAGTTGCCCGATCTATCATTAGGCATATTTATCAGGATGATTGGACACTTTTGGTAGAAGGGAAGAATTATTCAGGGCTTCAACATTCTAGCAAGACGTGGCACTTTCCAGCTTGGAGGTTGAGCATTAGTGTGGCTCAGATCTGTTTGATTTAGTATTCATTGTATATCCAGCCTTTGGAGCCTTATTTTGTATTGTCGGGAGCATTTTGTAGCAGCTCATATCTATTTCTTGTACGACCATCTGAGGTTTATGATAGATCGCCCATCTATTGTATTGATCTTACATTGCTCATGATAAAAAGGTCATATCTTTGCTTGTGCTTCTACATATTGAATATATTGTGATCTCCATGTGTTGATGAATCTTGTATGCACTTAATAACTCAATAAATTAGTAGTAGTTAGTGATTCCAAGAAAGAATTTGGCTTGGGATCATTACAGTGGTATTAGAGCCTTGATCCTCCAAACCTATGGAGAGATCGGTGCATGCAGAAGTACAGGGGAATTGTTATGGGTCGGAGGAAGAAAAACAACAGTGAAATAGAGGGAGAAATGGAAGGGTCAGGAGACGACCATGATCCTCAGGGCTTGGCTCTCTTAGTAACTGAATTTTATAAGTTCCAACAAAACATGAACCGCACAGAAAGAACATTGGTCCGACAGTTGGATGAGTATCAGGAAACCAACAGAAGGGGACATGCCAAAATCTTTGAAACATTGAAGAAAGTTGATGAGAATCTACAGAAAATGAACGAGAACCAAACTAGGATAACTGACCTTCTGATGCAAGTAACCCATCGAGGCAAATATCCTAATACGTATGGGAATAAGGAGGCTGGAGGGTCCGGTGGAACCCATGAGGAAGACAGATATAACCTGGAGAAAGCACCAGGATCCGAAGGAAGTCTTGGAGGTGGCACATTCCATGGGCAGATGGGTAGAAGGACCAATCATAAGCCATACGTGCCAGTGTTCATAGATGAACCGCAAGGCCAACACTCAGGTAGCAGAGCTAACCCTAGACCATACATGCCCACATTTATAGATGAGCAAGAGCAGCATGAACAGGTTGAAGATTTTGTGGCACAATTAGCCAGGAGTACCAGGGAATACTACAGCTTGGATATGAAAG
>ML792660.1:69691-80771 GCA_009831015.1 Picea engelmannii | reverse complement strand
TAAGTTGACTTAAGAAAGGAAAAGGAAAGGAGTAAAAGATAACTCAATAGAAGAATAGAAGATTAACCCTAGGAGTTAACCTAACTCAACAGAGAATTAGAAGGAAAAGTATAAGTAAGAGGCTGGGGTGCACCTATTACTCATTCTGGTTTTGGATTAGCAATTGCTATTGCTCTTGAGCATTCAGTTTGGGGGTTTTGCTATACAAACCCTTGTGAGAAACTCAGTGGTGAAATATCCACTCACCTTGTTCCACATCTTGGTCTCAGGGATGAAAGAATCCTCCACACCATTCTAGTCTCAGGGCCAGTTTATCGAGGGAGGTTCGATCCAGCTTATCCTGAGGGCCTAGGGCCATTCTGACAGTTGGGTTTTGTTTGCAGGGGCAGGACCATCAGTTTGAGGGATTTTCTTGAGGGTTATCATCATTCTATATTTGTCTGCAGATTGGGATGTCGTGGATCCATAGGGGACGTCCTGTGATTCAATAAAACTCAGATCTAGGGAGATCTGCTTGAGATCTGAGACCGAAACTTCTCCCATGGGATTCTCATAGCTCGATCTATATTCTTGGAGAGTTTTAGAGCATTTGGAGGCCTCCTTCATCAGGGCCAAACCATCTAGGGTTTCAGTCATCCAGTGGGGCACAACATTCAGTGAAGAATTCAGATCTACGGGGTTTGAGAGTGGATTTGGGAATTTGGACATCTGGGTTTTCCTTACAGTTGCCCGATCTATCATTTGGCATATTTATCAGGATAATTGGACACTTTTGGTAGTAGGGCAAAATTATTCAGGGCTTCAACATTCTAGCAGGACCTGGCACTTTCCATCTTGGAGGTTGAGCATTAGTGCGGCTCAGATCTGTTTGATTTAGTCTTCATTGTATATCCAGCCTTTGGAGCCTTATTTTGTATTTTCGGGAGCATTTTGTAGCAGCTCATATCTATTGCTTGTACGACCATTTGAGTTTTATGCCAGATCGACCATCTATTGTATTGATCTTACATTGGTCATGATAAAAAGGTCAGATCTTTGTTTGTGCTTCTACATATTGAATATATTGTGATCTCCATGTGTTGATGAATCTTGTATGCACTTAATAACTCAATAAATTAGTAGTAGTTAGTGATTCCAAGAAATAATTTGTCTTGGGATCATTACATGCTAGCCCATATTTCTGAGTTAAAACATTATTATCCAGAGTCTTATCCATTTGACCTTTTAAACACTCATTTACATTTACACATAATCAGATGGGTACTGGGGTTATCCTCTTTGCAATATAAGGGTGATTCCTAGTGCTAATAGTTCCTCTCATGTTATTTAAGATTTATGGACTCATAACCAATGACATGTCCATTTTGAGTGAGGAATCCACCAAGTCCTTCCTTGCATGCATATGTACATACCAAAAAAATTTCATTTGGGTCAAGAATATTTAAAATAGGAGCACTAGTAAGTAATTATTTGAGCATATTAAAGTTCTCTTCACACTCTGTTGTCCATTCAAATTTAGTTCCCTTCTTTTGAAAAGAAGTGATGGGATGAGAAATCTTAGAGAACCCTGCTATAAATCTTATGTAGTAACCAAATAATCCCATAAAATATCTAACTTATGAAACATTCCTAGGTGTTGGCCATCCTCTAATAGCTTCAATCTTCTCTGGATCTATTGCTATACCTTGTTATGAAATAATGTGTCCCAAGTAATGTATCTGTTCTTGGTAAAAATAACACTTACTAAGCTTGGCATACAACTAATGTTCTCTCAACGTTTGCAATACCAGTCTTAGGTGGTGTTCATGCTCTTCTTCTGACTTAGAATAGACAAGTATGTCGTCCAAGAATATTAGGACAAACTTATCCAAATAATTTATGAATATTCCATTCATTAAGCACATAAAGACAACGGGTAAATTGGATAGTCCAAATGGAACCACTACAAATTCATAATGCCCATATATGGTTTTAAAGGTTGTCTTATTGATGTCTTCTTCCTTGATTCTTACCTAATGGTATCTTGATCTCAAGTCTATCTTTTAAAATATATTTTCCCCTCTTAGATAATCAAAGAGGTCATCAATTATGGGTAGAGGGTACTTGTTATTTATAGTGTATTTATTTAGTTGTTGGAAATCAATACACAGTCTCATAGTTCCATCCTTATTTTTTACAAAGAGTATTGGTGCTCCCCAAGGTGAAACACTTGGAATTATGTACCCTTTCTTCAACAATTCTTCCAACTACATTTTTAATTCTTTTAATTCTGGTGTACTCATTCTGTAAGGTGGTTTTGACATCAGGGAAGTTCCTGGAACTAAATCAATAGAGAAATATATGTCCCTCTTTGGTGGAAACCTTGGTATTTTTTGGAATACATCTTCAAATTCTTGTAGTACCGATAATTCTTCAACACTTGACCCTTTGTATTTTCTGGCTCCTCCACATGGGCTGCATAGAATTGACATCTTTTTCTGAAACATCTCTTCAACTGTAAGGTTGAAATCTCCCTTATAGATATGGGTCTTGGAACTCCTTTCATAGTGCTCTATTTTCCTTCTTCATCAAGACATGTAAATGTATTTTTATGAAAATTTAGGACAACATAATGCTTGTCCAACCAATCCATTCCAATTAGAATACCATAATATGAAAATGGTATAATATTTAGATCAACATTAGTATTTACACCATTAATAATTATGGAACAACCTCTGACCATATCATGGATTCTCCTTTTGGTTCCAAGGGCTAGCTGAACCAAACTTGATTTTTCAAGCTTCCTTTTCTCTAAACATAATCTATCCACTATTTTAGGATCAATGTAACAATGACTTGATCATGAATCAATTAAAATAGAAGCATGATGATTAATGATCTTACCTTCCACCTCGATCATATTGGATTGGTACTCTGCTTGTCAATCATCTAAGGATGCATAAATTCTTCCCATGTCTTCCACTGTTGTAGCCTCTTGGATGTTTTGCATGGTCTTCACTTTGTCCTTTATGTGAGGGAAATCCTTGTATAGGTGATATTGTTTTCATTCCCAACATTGGATTGGTGGTTTTCCCCTTTTTCCCAAGGAGTCTTCTTTCTTGGATTCATCCTTAGCATACCGGTCTTGATGATTTTTATTAGGTTCATTTATGTTGAAAGTAGGTTTGAATCCCTTCTTCCTCTGATAAGACTTATACTCCTTCTTATCCTTCCAATACTTCTGCATGGATTCTATGCCCTTTCCTTTCTCATACAGGTACTTAGCCTTCCTGATGGTGTCAGTCAAGGTCTTGGGTTCATCGTACTAAATATTTTCTTTATAAAATAAAACAAAACCACTTAAAAATCTTTGTATTTTCACCTTCTCATATTTATAAACCCCACATACTTTAACAATCCCAATAACTTCTTCTC
This sequence comes from Picea engelmannii, assembly GCA_009831015.1. Lineage (NCBI taxonomy): Eukaryota > Viridiplantae > Streptophyta > Pinopsida > Pinales > Pinaceae > Picea > Picea engelmannii. The sequence continues at coordinate 77,354 of ML792660.1, read as the reverse complement.
ATACTCTACCATGGTTGTGTTTCCCAACCTAAGTTCAAATATCTCCTACATTTTATTTTCATAGAGGTGATATGAGAGGTACTCCTTCTGAAAATACTTCTTGAACTACTTCCAAGTGATCCTATTCTCATTAATATTCTCGACTTGCTTCAGATGGTCCCACCACATTGTAGTTTTCCCATGTAAATGGTAGGTGGAAATTATGGCTTCTAGGTTTGATGAATAGGTATGAAATTGAAAAATTTTCCTGAGTCCAAGAAACCATGCCTCAACATCATCTTCCCTTTCCATTTCACCATCAAAGAATGGTAACTTAAGCTTCCTCATCTCTCCTTGAAAATTTCCCACTTCATGCCTTATTCTTTGGTGCCTAATAGGAGACACATCTAGACTAATTATGGAGTCTTCAGATGCATAAGAATTTCTTGCTGAGTAAAGAGGTGAGTGGTTTCTATGACTTTTTATAGCACTTATTGAATAACCAAATTTCATGTGGTTATCTCTTCTTTCATGATACCGGCCTTCTTCCTCTTTTTTTCAATTTGATCCATTCTTTGTTTGCCTCTGCAACTGATTTAAGCTCTGCATCACTTGAAAATTTATCTGATTTTTTTCTCTCATCAACCTCTCATTGTATGCTTTGTAAATATGTACTTCTAGTTTCAGGCTTCTCACAATCTCTATCATGGTTTCTTACTCCCCTCTGCCCTTATGTATGTTGTATTATGTCTTTGCATTACCAACACTAATATTTTGACCTTTGGCCTCTTTATCATGGCTGTAATCTCCTTCTCCATCTTCCATTACTTGAATGGATTCTTACCCTGGACTGATAATCTTACACCCTGTAACTCCACAAAATGTGAAAGCAACCATTTTGTTAGGGTTATTATAAAAAAAATTAATTGTCAAACATTGCTACATGTCTTTGTTTTTCTTCTTAATTCATGATTTTTTTTTATCAATATTCACATTATAATAGTTCCATGTTATTTTCCTCAGAATCCTCTATCCCAATGGATGAAATCTCACTTCAATTCGATATTGGAGCTAAAGGTCAGGGCTACCTGAAGGAAATTTTACTTTCTCCCCCATGTGACCATGGCTCAAACCCATAGGACTAATCCTTCCTCGGCGCCTCACACCATTTATTCCACTAGGGAGCTTGTGAAAACAACATAATCGAGGAATAGGTTACCTCCCAAGCCCCTTTTACCTTATCATGAGACCGATGATGGGACCAAGTCCTCCAGAATTTGGCCTTCGACTGTACTCCATTTTCAACTTCCAATTTCTCCCAGAGCTACACTTCTCCGAAGTCTTCACTAACTCCACCAAAAAAAAATGGATGATCGAGATTTGATCTCTCATTGAATGGAAAGCCCTGCCCCCAGCGAGAGGATTCAATGGATTCAATGGTTGCAACTTAATCAAACCTTGATATGGACAGATCTCTGCCAATTCATAAATTCGATGCTCCAGGGCTCTAGGACATTCAATTCCCATGTCTCTCAATTCCCTCGAAGTGACCATTCCTCCAAAGTAATTACCCTGCTCTTCCTGCTTGATCCAATGGTCGAGAGAGGTCACGAAGGGATCTCAGATTGATGTTCTACATGCCTTTGTGACTTCGGTCTTTGACACTTCTCACAAACCAAAACTTGGACACCCCCGAAGTCACATAATCCCAAAGATGACACGACACGCTGAATTTACCTAGGGTGACATGGACCCATAGCATGTGTTCCATGTGTCACTAAAAAATAGATAGATCAGAGTCCAAAAGGTGTGGAATCTAGGAGAAACATGTCCCCAGACGAACCCCTGCCATGTGGCACAAGCCACATCATCAACCACACAGAATATCCTCAATCACATCTCTGAATCTGACGACCCACATGACTTCATGGTTTTACACCTCCATGAATTAGACACTTTGGGGCCTCGATTCTCCAGGGTTTTTCTCTGCAGCTTAATTTGTATTCAACGGAGTGGTGAAGTTTCGAATCCCAAAATTCACTACCCTTCTACCATAGTTATATATGACAACCCAAAACACTCCCGAAGTCCTCTCGTCAATCTAACGATTGACGAGGATTCAGAGACTTCGACACTCTAGGAATATGGTATGTAAGAATTCATTAAAGTTTTAAAATCCCATAGTAAAAACTCCTGAAGTGGTCAATGTCGGCTAACCAAGATCAACGATGGAGATCCCTTCGTGCCTCGTATCCAATCAAATAATTGAAGGGGCTTTACTACTCTAGCCTTCGGTAGTTCAGGATTTGCCTTCCTACCAAGATCACCGAAGTGATGAAGTTCTGAAGTTATTCCTTTCCTTCTTGGCTTCGATCGATGAATAATGATCGATCAACCAAATTCGATGACTGAGACTCAATTCTTACCCAACCTCTTATTCATATCCATTATACAACCCATGTTCACCCAACTTTCGATCTGACGGACCAGATCTCCCTCGATCCCACAGTGGTGATCATTCCCGAATTCAAAAGGAACGGTCACAATTACATGATCCTTTACAAATTATATCTGACATTTCAGCTACCACGCGATCTCTGCAACACCATTTCTATTGATCTTTTAGATTCAAAGTGCACTTGATCTTAACCATAAGATCCTATATGATAGATCCAACCCATTCTAGCCTGGTGTTTCAATCTCTGGATATGATACCAATATGAATGTACTCATCCACACACAGACCGAGCTACGCCACTTAATCCAACCATAACACACCCAACCACCCACAGGAGAGGCACATTGTACTCCAGGGACTCACTTCACAGTGCGTTATCTTAATTCGAAACACTTCTAAGTTAATTAAGACACATGAAAACCACATGCATAAATAAATATTCATGCCACAACATAAACTAAGTCATGCACAACAATAACCAGCAAGCATGCATATTATAAATATTAAATTCAAAGATAAATAAATACACAGTGGAATAAATCATACACAGGTAAATAACCATAATAGAGAGCACTTATCTTTTCTGAAAACAAGACACCAACAAGTTGCAAACCAAGGATGTTCCACCTAACCGTAGACATTGTTGTTCCAAGTCTCAGCAACAGTGTCACCCCGAGCCAGGGCTATGAGTCCACAAGGATGGATTCCAGGTTTTCACTCAACTTCCCAAGCCAGTAAGCCTCAGAATATCATATGCCTTTCAACACACACAACAATCCAAAGTACACCATCTCTCTTCTACCCAGTCTACACAACCCAAGAGAATGGACCCCCTTCTCTGTCACACAGTCCCTCAGGATGTCGATCTCTTCCAGGGATCCAATGCTTCTAGTCAATAATATCCCTACTGGGAATCTCAGGAATCACAACTTTGATTTAACTAAAACACAAGCCAAGGCATCATAGACATACAGGCACCAACCCTGGTTGGAATACACCAACAATCTGTACAACCAACGACTATGGTTTTTCTTAGCAATTCAGTTTCCTTCCCCTAAGGCTCTTGAATCATATGGGATGATTAGGTGAATGGATGAGTGGAGAACATAAGAGAAATGAAAGGTGAGAACAATGGACAATGAATGAGACAGTGTGAATGAACCAACAAATCCCCAACAAAAAAAATCAACCCCAACCACATACCAAGGATGGGTTTATGTACTTCTTTGAATTAAGGAACCCCATGGTCTTCCCCCAAGAAGATCATGTAACTGTTATTCTCCACTAAAACTAGAAATGGGTAAATAAAATATAAAATAAGTACTCAACCCATCAAGGCCCCTCTCTTGTGGAATCATATCCCCATATAACTCTTGTCCTTGTCCGTCTAGCATCCAACGATGTGTTTTATATTAATAATGATAAAAAAATTACATTTCCTAGGCACACTGGCCTCTTAATAATTTCTTAGGCACTCTTTCCTTTCATAACTTAACAAAATACAATATTTAATATGAGGTTCAAAACTGGGGAACTACATCACCAAATTAGAAAGAGGCACTAATCTCTTACAAATCTTCGTAGGCATCGATCTACTAGAGACACCAATCCCCACCACTAAGCTCCAATTCAACAAGAGTCAACAATCTCTAAGTTACACCAACATCCACTGAGTCTGCTTGTTATTTATGCCTTCACCAGGTCTACTCACTACTTATACCTTTACCAAGTCTACTCATTGCTTCTTCCTTCAATAGGTTTTCTCACTACTTCCACCTTTATCAGGTCTAACCAAAATTTGAATTTCCAAATGGAAAATTTCCTAAAGCTTTCTATTTTGGGCCTCTTCCCAAGAAAAAACTTGTACAACATGCTACATATCCAATTTTGAAAATATGATTCTAATATTTATACCCGAGGTATTTATATATGTCTCCTCTTCTCTAAAATTTCTACAGTATGAAAAGTCCCAGAAAATAAGTTATAGTGAAAATGCCAAACTGACCTGTTTGAAACTGATCTTAGGACCATTCAAAAACCTGAAATTCCACATATCATATCTTAGAAAATATAGAGATACAACATATATTATTTTAACCACATATACACCAAGCTATCAATTCTATATTTTCAAAATCTCAAGGTCTAAAACATCCCAAGGAATAAGTTATAGAAAAAATGCCAAGTTGGTCTGTTTGAAAATAATTTCAGGAGCATTCAACGACCCTAAATTACATAGGGAATATATTTGAAAATGTAGTGAAAAACATATGATATTCTTAACACATGTACACCAACATCTCTCCTCTATCTCTGCAAAATTGCAGGGTCTGAAACAACCCATAAAATAAATTATAGCGAAAGTTCCAAGTTGGCTTGTTTGAAATGGATTTAAGGAGCATTCATGAACCCTACCTTCCATAGGGAATATCTATGAAATTTTAGCAAACTAGCATCTGATATTTTTACCACATGTACAACAATATCTTTCCTCCGTATATGAAAAATTACAAAGTCTAAAAAATCTTGTAAAATAATTTATAGCAAAAGTGCCAAGATGAATGGTTTGAAACGGATTTCAGGAGCATCCAGGAACCCTAACTTCCACAGGGAATATCTATGAAAGTATAACAAAAATATATATATATTTTTATCACGTGTACACCAATATATTTTCTATTTCTTTGTAAAATCTTAGTGTCCAAAACATCTCATAAAATAAGTTATAGGAAAAGTGCCAAGCTGACATGTTTGAAACTAATTTCATGAGAATTTAGGAACCCTAACTTCTATAGGTAATATGTCTGAAAGTATAGTGAAACAACATAAGATATTTTGAAAACATGTACAAAAACATCTCTCCTTTGTCTCTGTAAATATCAGGCTCTGAAACATTTCATAAAATATGTTATAGAAAAAGTGTCAGTTTTACTTGTTTGAAATTTATTTTAGGAGCATTCAGGAACCCTAACTTCCACAGGGCATATCTCTGAATGTATACTGAACCAAAATATGAAATTTTTACCATAGGTACACCAATATATCTCCTTCATCTCTTCCAAATTATAGGGTCTAAAACATCCTATAAAAAAATTATTGTGAAAATGATAAGATGACTTGAAACGGATTTTGTAATTCAATCTTTACTAATCCATTTTTCACATACACACTTTCTCTCAATGCTTTCTCTTTTACTTGGAAACCCTTTCGGGATAAAACCATGAAAATTCCTTTTTAATTATTTATAGGCACCAGCCTAATGTTAAAATATTTGTAGGAACCAACCTACTGGAGACAACAATCCCCACTGGTACAAATATTGGTATGCACCAACCTACTCTTACAGGTCTTCGTAGACAAAATTCTACCAGAAACACTAATCCCCACTGCTAAGCACCAACTTAGAAAGAGACACATCCAATCTATTTCAGTTATTTGTAGAAACCAATCTACTGGAGATACCAATCAACACCACTAAGCACCAACTTAGAAATATACACATATCTCTTATATATCTTCATAGACACCAATATACTGGAGACACCAATCCCCACTACTAAGCATTGACCTAGCAAGAGACACCAATATCTAAGCTCCACCAACCTTCACTGAGTTTTTTTGTTATTTTTTCCTTCACTAGGTTTTCTCATTGCTTCTACCATTACTAGGTCTACTCACTATTTCTACCTGTTGGCATTATTGATTGTGTGTTGTCATTGATGGCAACATGAGTCAAACATGTATAGTAAACACAAAAAAAGGAAGATCACCTTAGGGAAGAGGTAGATCACCTTGGGGTAGAAGTAATTCATGATCATTGTTGATCACTATATGATCAACAATGATCTTATGTTCCTAAATATAAAGAGAGCTAGCATGCACATAATCCATGTACAAAAGTAGTAACAAAGAACAAGGAATTAAGAGCTCATGAGGGTTAGTGACTAAAGATCAGTTCTTAAAAGAATGCACAGATAGTTATTAAAAGATCAGGAGATATAACGATGAACAGATTAGAGAGAATAGCATTGAAACCCTTCAAGAATCATAAGGAAACTATGTTACAGTAAGAAAATATGTCAATGCTCGATCAAAACCCCATATAAATCCCAACAACCATCATATCAAAGTGAAGTCAAAGACTAGGAAGGATTAAATCTCAATCATCAGATCTAGAGCAGTGGCATTATGGATAGTTGGATCAAACCATAACCATAGATCGAGAGAGACTAAATAAGAGTCGTCAGAATTCGTGGAGGAAATTCAAGTGATCTCTCAACCGTTAGATTAGTTTGGGATCTATCCTGATCTTTAGATAGAACAAAGTGGAAGGACAGGATAAGAGGACCCCATAAGACACAAAGTATTGAAACCCCCGAAGTCCCAAAGTAAATAAGGGCCATCATATCTGGGAAATTCATGGTGACCATTGAATGAGGATAGGCGGGTCCAATAGTGGCCAATTTCAACGTTGACCACTTCAACTAAAAAGAGTCTAAAACATGTAAGTTTACCTGAAGGCTCGAGCCCCGAAGTCCCGAAGTGAATGAGGGCCATCAAATATGGGAAATTCATGGTTATCATTGGATGAGGATAGGAGGGTCCAATGGTGGTCAAATTCGATGCTAACCACTTTAGCGAAAATGAGTCTGAAACATGTAAGTTTACCCAAAGGCCAGATCCCCAAAGCACTTAAGTGAATGAGGGTCGTTGGATCAAGAATTCAAGTGAAAACTAGACTGTCTGATATAGAGTAATGATACAAAGGAGAAATACATATGACACTTCAGGATATCCATGTCAGTAAAACCAAATCAACAAGGATATGTGGCCCAATCAGATGGTGACAAGTGTCAAGGTCTAGTTGGCACTTTAGGTATACGAAAGTCACGAATCTAGGTGAAAAGTGGCAGCCACTCAACTAGTGCCATGAAAATAGTGACATCAGCAAGCCACGCCACTCCGAGACTACTAACTTTGGGGATATCTAAGATTCCTTTACCAGCTAATCACTGAAGGTCAGAATCGTGAAGTAAAGCTAAATGTTGATCCACTACGGGAGAATTCTCAATCGTTGATCAAGCATATGTTACAGGTATGAAATAACTGAGAGGGGGGGGGTGAATCAGTTATTGTAAATTATTAACAATTTCTCTCAATTTTATCTTCGAATCATTAATCTTAATGGCAGCAAGTCTTTACTGTGAAAACCAGTGTTATAAACAT
>ML792660.1:30808-69591 GCA_009831015.1 Picea engelmannii | reverse complement strand
TGAGGGTTGGATTCCTCATTTCTCAGTTGGATCTGAGAATTACAAGTCAGGTCTTGTATTAGAGAGTTGGATCTCTCATATTCAATTGAAGTTGAAGATATTAAAGGATTGATTTTATTTGTATTCATTCAAGTTAAATAAATAAAAAGAAAGATATTTTACCTACTTCATGTAGTTTGTGTTACACATGTTATGAATAATTAATTGAGTTGCATATATATTATTCAGTTAATTGATTTAATCTATGGAAGTGTGAAAAGAAGTCAAAAGTTTCAGAAATTGATTCAGCCCCCACTCTCAGTGCCAGTGTGTGTTTCAACACTACCTTCACCAGGTCTTCTCACTAATTCTTCCTTTATCATATCTGACCAAAATTTGAATTCCCAAATGGCAATTTTCCCAAAACTTACTATTTTGGGCCTCTTCCCAAGAATGAACTTGAACAACATGCAAATTATCCAATTTTTCAAATATGATTATGAGATTGTTGGCCCTTGGTTATGGAAGGAAGCAGAGAACAAGGAAGAAAAGGTAAAAAGTGAACTTTGCGGAAGACATAGTGATGGTCACTGGGTCGAAGTGAGCAAAAGAACAAAGAATACAGAGCGAAGTATGGGAAAAGAAAACCGTTCGACGAGGAGATAAAGGATGACATATCAGCAAGGAAGAGGGATCGAGGACAACCCAACAAACGGAAAAAGCCACCGTTGGATGCTTTGGAGCACCGTGTGAGAAGGAAGGAAAGATAGGTTGGCGAAGCTTGGAAAAGGTGGATCAAGTTGACCTAGGGTTTTAGACACCTAGGGTTTTGGTAATTAGGGTTTTGACACCTAGGTTTCAACCTAAGGCTATCGGTGAGGTATTGTAATGTATAAATAAAGGTCAAGAGGACCTGGGTTGGGTTGGTATGATATTGTTATTGAATTATCTCTATTTTTGTGGTGAGAGGTCATATATTGTGAGAGAGAAGTGTTGAGGGAGAGAGCCTTCTGGTATTGTAGGATCTTTAGCTGGGTGTGAAGATTAGATCCTGCAGCTGGGTGCATAGGAAGGGGGGGAGAAAGAGAGAAGAAGAGAGAGGATATACTGGCCAAGAACACAGATTAGAATTGTAAGCTTTATCCTAATATATCATAAGCATAGTTCTATGGACGTAGCCCTAGAGAGAGGGTGAACCACGTATATTTTGTGTTGTGTGAGTGATTGATTCTTTGATCTCTATCATTGTTATATTGTTATTTGCATCACTGTGTTAGATCAAGATCTATAGTTGTGCAAAGTAGATCTCGCTGATAAGTGATATATGAATGATGTGATTGTTGTTATATAAGATCCACTTGATATTCCACTAGTTGTAGACATCTCTGTCCTGCAACCCCCTCATAGCTTCTTTGGGTGAGACTGCATCTGCTTCGTAGGTGTTGCTGAAAGGGCCAGCAGCTAGGACTTGTTGGTGCACTCTTGGAGTGAACCCTGGGTCTGTCCCTATGCCAACAAATGGTTTCGTTGTCGGGACGAGAATCTATGTAAGGGAATGTCAAGGTGGTTTTCATTGAAGACAAAGATTCAAAAGTGGGTAGAGGATCAAGAGAAGGACTTTGTTGAAGCCTAGAACAAGAACCCTAAGTTGAGTACTAAAGATTGGCTACAAAGATACATCTTCACTGACATTCACGAGATCTTCTTTGGAGGAATCCACCAGGATTTGTTTGAGTGGTTGGCTAGGTTAGCCAATACCCAGTTCGAGATTAGATCTAGAACTCTTGTGGGTTGGACACCAGTGTTGATCCAGAGAGTCAACAAAGTTGACAACGTTGTATCCAGAGCTGTAGATCACTGGTTTGATAGTACCATCGGAGGGTATATCATTGAATTTGTTGTTGACAGAAGAGAATCATATAGTCAAGATGAGAGATACTTCTTCAAGGGACCTAGAGGAAAATTTTTGCAATTTCTGAAGCTGAGAATCAAGATGCTCTTGCATGAAAACCACATCCTGAAGATACAGTAGATCCGCTGGATTTGATAAGGATAATGTTCAGAAATTCAGACAGTGACAATGACACAAAAGCAGGACATACACACAGTGGGAAATTATTCTGCGGGGTTCACCTTGAGAACTTGTTTAAGCAAAAATACAGAGAATAGGGTTTCTACAATGGAGAAGAGGTATATCTAACTGATGGAGAGCATCCAGAGCCCACCAGAATAGAAGAAGGGGAAGCTGAAGAACTGCGCCAAAGAGAGCCAGAAACCTCAGGAACTGCATGAACTACTGAAGTAAGTAACGTTAATCCTCTTGTTGTCCCAATAGTACCTAGTATTCAGGATAGTGAGAACCACCAGAGTCCTAAGAGAACTATTACTGGTAGCTCAGCATCTACTCAGGAAAGGAACCTAGTCAACTCTATGGCAAATGAAATGAGACTCCCTATCTTTAGAGGAGATGGATTTGAAGATCCAGATCAACATTGGTTTCTATGTGAAGCTGTATGGAATATTAAGAGTATCACCAACGAAGCCATCAAGAGGACCCAGTTCAGCACTACGCTAAGGGACCGTATGCTGAGATCGTACATGAAACTTGTCCAAGGACTGGCACAGCCTAAGCCCTTGAATAAGATCAAGAATGCACTAATTGTCGAGTTTAAGAAACCTAAGTTGGAGTCACAATGTATTACATAACTAAAAGAGATTAAAGAAAGGATAGCAGAACTTGTTTGGGAGTTCGATTAGAGATTCAAGAACCTAACAGGCTAATTAACTTTTCATATCCCTGATGAACAGAAGAAAGAATGGTTCATCACGACGATGTTACCACACATCAGAGTCCCTCTGATGTAGTAGAATATTGCATCAAAGTCAGAATATTTGGAGATCTCCATGAAGCTTGAATCAACACCGATGGGAGAATCTAGCTCAGGCATTAGCCAGATCATGAGCCAGCCGACAAGTTTGTCTTTATAGGTCGAGGATATAAAGAAAGATAAGGGAAAAGACAAAAGGGAAGATATCTGGTGTGTAAGATGTAGATATGAAGGGCATGATAAGGAACACTATCCCTTATTTCATGAGTATTTGGCCTCATGGGCACCGATCCCATTGAAGCAAGTTAACCTACCCTGGTGCGATGCATGCAGAAATAGGCATCACCCAGCCGAGTGCTACTACATGTAGAAGTATGTTCAGACACCCAAAAACTTGTATTGTACATTCTGTAAGTCAGTGGGGCACGATGATCAATATTGTAGAGCTTATGATCTCATGCATGAAAGGTCGAGGAGCTTATACAAGATTCAAGGTGAAGTACAGCAAGAAGGAAACACTCTGCAGTACAACTCTCTAGGGAGAGGAAAATTCAATCCTCATGGTGGATACAGAGGGTGAGGATGAGGAGGAGGTATGGGTCAAGGACGAGGAAAAATAATCTGTTACAACTGCACATAGCTAGGAAATTTAGCAAGGGACTGTCAGAATCCTTGCACAACCTGTAGTTACTGTAACTCCTTTGAGAATATCATAGAGGAATGCCCTGTGCTGCTGGCTAAACTTCAAGAAAGACGAGGATCTCAGAAGAACCCACAAATACAATTAATCAAAGTGGAACCTCGCGAAGCTAATCATAGAGTCATTGTTATTACAAGAGGAGGCGCTGCTATGGGACATGATAGAGAAACCAAAGAAAATATTGCATAAGACTCACGAGTCAGAAAAGCTATAGAAAAGACCCAGATTTCCGACGCAAAGAAAGAAAGGAAAATCTTTGAGGAGGCAAGGAAAGAGTTCAAAGCAGATCAAGGGTCTTCTTAAAAAGCACAACCAGAAATAAGAGAATATGAAATGCCTCATGCATTCGATCAGTCTACTTCGCACAGAGGGGGGAAAGAGGTAAGTAAACTTGACAGTTTCTTATATATGTTTATAGACTTGCTTAAAGATGGGAAAGCTATACACGAACTACAAAATCTGGTTAAACAATATGAGCTAGGAAAGATAGACCCCCTATTGAATAGGGAAGTACATCAAATTGGTATGAAGAGAAGGAAAAATAAGGAATTACACTTGAATGCTCAGATAGGAGAATATGAGATGGACTATGTGGTCCTCGACTTAGGGTCGGAGATTAATGTCATGACGAAGAAAACTTGGGCACTGATGGGAAAACCCAAACTGATATATTCCCCTATCAAGCTTCACATGGATAATAAGAAAGTTGTCATCCCATTTGGATGATTAGATCATGTCCCAGTGGACATCGATGGAGTAAGAACCTTTGTAGATTTTGAGGTAATTGAAATTGTCGATGATAGCTGCCCTTACCCTGCATTACTAGGAATTGATTGGGCCTTCGACAATTCCACTGTTATTGATCTAAAGAAAAGGTGCATGAAATTTGAGAGAGTTGGACTTAGGGTCATTTCACCTTTAGATCCAGATGAGAGCCCAGGATATACAAAACCTATTAGAGAAGAAGACCACACATTTGAACTGGAAAACATCTACAAATTAATAGCTAGGGAACAAGATTATATCAACCCTACTACCAATGGAAACCTGAGTTGGCGAAGTGACAATGCATTTTCATCAGAGTCAGAAGAAGCGTCGGAGAAATGGCAGAACCAGATGTATGAAGTATCCACAAGAAGATGTGCTCAACTAACCAGATAAGTTCGCTGGATTGGTACAACCATAAGTAACTTACCTACCTTTGATGGTTTGAATCCCCTAGAATCCTTCTTGATGGAATTTGAAGAAATTATACCAACACAACAGAGGTTGTTGGCTATGAATGAGGCCCTAAAATCCACACCAACAAGATGGTGGGGGACACATAAAATCAATATTACAGATTCGACACAATGTTGAACCTTGATGACAACACAGTTTTCAACACAAGTAGGAAGCTGCAAAGTACAGTACACAGGTCGAAGTTACCCATAGGACCATATACGAGGCTGTGAAGAGGCTTGGAGTGGCATTCCTAGAGAAAAATGGGTACACAAATTCGTCAATACGCTGCATACCACCCCGAATAAATGGTACCTTCAAGCAGATCTATGCCTCGTCACTGCAGACTGGGAAGGTATGACTCAGAGTTTTGTAATCACATTTTTATTTGATAGTGAATACCCTTCAATAGACCAAGCATTATATATTGTAAGACTGAAAGTGTTTGAAGAGGAATTTATCCTCGCTTGGGCACCATAAGAGGATGAATGGACTGTGCCCCTCTAGAAACTGTAGATCTTCTACAACATTAATGCCAACGAAGACGATGATCCAAGGAAGGTGAATATCACAGAAACAGAAGGCCAAAGATATGTGGAAGGACCAGGAGTTTAAATGCCATTCATTGGACAACCGATAAAGATAAATAAAGTCAATATTGGGACAAAGGAGACACCAAAGCTTGCAAATGTCGAAGATTACTGGGACATTGCTACCATTGACAAAATTACAGAATTATTGCAGAAGTATCAGGACTTGTCTCCGACCAAGTTCACTGATATGAAGGGTATCAAAGGACATATGGGAGAGATGAGAATACCTTTGAAACTAGATGCGAATCGAGTCAAGCAAAGACCCTACAGATTGAACCCGAAATATAAGGAAAAAGTGAAGATTGAGTTCGAAAGAATGTTGGAAGCAGGTATTCTTGAACCTATCGAAGAGTCAGAGTGGATTAGCCCCCTGGTAGTGCAAGATCAGAATATAGGTGAGATTAGGATCTGCATAGATCTCAGGAAGCTGAATGATACTTGTCTACATGATCCTTTCCCTACACCATTCACAGACGAAGTGTTGGATAACGTGGGAGGCCAAGAAGTATATTCTTTTACATATGGGTTTTCAGGATACCATCAGATCCGCATCACCAAGGAGGACCATCATTAGACTACATTTTCCACAGAGTGGTGATCCTACCAATATACAGTAATGCCATTTGGATTGAAGAATTCCCCAACCATCTTTTCCAGGGTGGTGGTTGAAGTGTTCAAAGAATTTTTGCATAAGTTTTTAGAAGCATACTTTGATGACTGGACTGTTTTTAGTTTTTTGAAAAATCATATTGAATGTCTAAGGCTAATGTTGGATAAATGCAGGCAATGTCAAATTGCTTTGAATTTTAATAAGTGCATCTTCTTCTCACCATTTGGAGTATTATTAGGCCATATTGTATGCAAGCAAGGATTGTTGGTGGATCCATCAAAAATTGGAATTATAGTTGATTTTCCACCTCCCACCTCAGTCAAACAACTGCGCACTGTGCTAGGACATACTGGCTATTATAGGAAATTTATCAAAGGATATGCTCAGATTGCTGCGCCGATGGAGAATTTACTAAATAAAGACTATCAGTTTGGTTGGGTAGATGAATTCCAACAGAGCTTCGACACACTAAAACAAAATATGGTTGTCTTTCCAAACTGGAGCAAGGAATTTCATGTACATGTTGATGCGTCTTCCATTGCATTAGGAGAAGTACTAGCACAACCTGGAGAAGGGGACATTGATCATCCATTAGCATTCCAACAGAAAGCTATCTACAACTGAAATTAATTACACCACTACAAAAAGAGAAGGATTAGACATGGTGTATGCATTACATAAATTCCACCACTACTTGTTGGGAGGACACTTTAAAATGTTTATCGATCACTCTGTGCTAAATTACCTAGTAAACAAGCCAGTGTTGGGGGGGAGAATATGCAGATGGCTTTTGTTGTTTCGAGAATATGATTTTGAGATCATAGTTAAGCTAGGAAGAATGAACAAGGGCCCAGATCACCTGTCGAGGTTGGAACATGGAGAAGAACCTACCAGTCAGGAGGATACATTACCGTATGCACAACTATTCACCATTAGAAATATTGATGACCACTTCGCAGACATAGTCCAGTTTTTGTCAACAACAATGGCTCCAGGTGAGTACACAATTCCTCAGGAGAAACAACTAGTGGTGCAAGTTGTAGACTTTTCACTTATAGCTGGACAACTGTACAAAATCGAGCCTGATGAGATACTAAGAAGATGTGTGATAGAGGCAGAGCACCCTATGATCCTCAAAGAAGATCATGAAGGCATTGTAGGAGGACATTACGCAGGGAAAGAAACTACGTAGAAGGTTCTGCGATCTGGCCTTTGGTGGCCTACATTACACAGAGATACTAAAGACTATGCCAAAGCATGTGATGTATGCCAGTGAGTTGGAAATCCATCCCTAAGAGATGAAATTCAATTAGCACCACATATGAATTTACGAGCATTTGAAAAGTGGGCCATTGACTTCGTGGGACCTATAAACCCACCAGGAAAGTGCACAAGAGCAAGGTATATTATCACTGCAACAGAATACCTGATTATATGGGCTGAAGCAAGAGTAGTCAAGGACTGTAGTGCAACTACAGCTACATGTTTTATATTTGATGATATAATAACTAGGTTTGGATGCCCTAAGATCCTTATGAGTGATCAAGGTACACACTTCATCAATAAGATAGTTGAATCCCTGACTGAAGAATTTGCAGTCCACCATCATAAGAGAACACCTTACCATCCACAAGAAAATGGAACAGTTGAAGCATTCAACAAAATCTTGGAGACAACATTGACAACGATTTGTAGTGTGAACATGGATGACTAGGATTTAAGAGTATCAACAGTACTCTGGGCCTATAGAACCACTTGCAAGAAATTAACAATGCAGACCCCCTTCAAGTTGGTCTATGGTCTGGAAGTTGTTGTCCCGATGGAGTACTTGGTACCAAGCTTAAGAATTGTTGCATTTACAGACATGGATGATACTAGCGTTGTTCATGAGAGCCTGGCACAGTTGGTCGAACTAAAAGAAGATAGATTCATTATAGGCTTCCATCAACAAGTTCAAAAGAAACGAGAAAAGGCCTATCATGACAGACATATCAAGAAGAAGATATTCAAGCAAGGTGATTTAGTACTAGTATATGACAGTAAGTTTATCAAACACCCTGGGAAGTTCAGGATGCATTGGCTCAGACCATATGAGATTGCCTATGTTACAGAAGGAGGAGCTACAAAGTTGAAGACATTGAAAGGAGACTAGAAGGAAGGCTTGGTGAATGGGAGTTAGTTGAATTTGTACTATGACAACTAGTTGCCTCGCAACTCTTAGTAGAATCAAGGAGAAAAGGGTCTAGGTACTAGGCGCAGTTGAAATTAGGTACCAAACATAGAAAAGACAGTCTTCACAAGGATGGAAAGAAGGCAAAAAGCAAAAAGCAAGGGTTTCACTACGCAGTCCAAAGTCAAAGTAAAACAAGAAGATCAGATTTGAAGTGCCTCGGGACTAGTCACAGGTGAGTGTTGGGGGCCTATTGGCCCTTGGTTATGGAAGGAAGAGGAGAACAAGGAAGAAAAGGTAAAAAGAGAACTTTGCGAGAGACACAGTGACTATCACTAGGTCGAAGTGAGCAAAAGAGAAAAGAAGACGGAGCAAAGTATGGGAAAAGAAAACCATTGGACGAGGAGATTGAGGATGACAGCTCAACAAGGAAGAGGGATCGAGGAAAACCCAGCAAATGGAAAAATCCACCATTGGATGCTTTGGAGTGCCATGTGAGAAGGAAGGAAAGATAGGCTGGCGAAGCTCAGAAAAGGTGGATCAAGTTGACCTAGGGTTTTAGACACCTAGAGTTTTGGTAATTAGGGTTTTGACACCTAGGTTTCGGCTTAACGTTGTCGATGAGGTATTGTAATGTATAAATAAAGGTCAAGAGGACCTAGTTGGGTTGGTATGATATTGTTATTGAATTAGCTCTATTGTTGTGGTGAGGGGTCATATATTGTGAGAGAGAAGTGTTGAGGGAGAGAGCCTTCTGGTATTGTAGGATCTTCAGCTGGGTGCGCAGGAAGGGGGGGAGAAAGAGAGAAGAAGAGAGAGGATCTGTTGGCCAAGAGCACAGATCAGAATTGTAAGATTTATCCTAATATATCATAAGCACAGTTCTATGGATGTATCCCTAGAGAGAGGGTGAACCACGTATATTTTGTGTTGTGTGAGTGATTGATGCTTTGATCTCTGTCATTGTGTTGGCAGCCAATTCAATTTTTCAATTTCCCTATAAGCTGCCTACACCTTTGTCTTCTGAACTTCAAATTATCGTCGCATTTTGCAAATAAACGATATTTTCATTCTTTACAACATTTGCTAATTGGTCTCCATTTAGTTTTCACGACTGTAAGCGTGAAAACTCCTCCATCGTCACTCGAACTGTCATGATCTTTCATTGATATTTTGAATGGCACTTACCTTTGGATTATCACTAAGTGGCTAAGAGATTTTCAAACTATCCCTATTGCCTATTCTTACTGTAATTGCGCAACTTGATTTTTATTTAATTGGTAAGGCATTGAGCATGTGAATTTATGGGTTATACTTATTTTTATGAATTACATAGGGGTCATAGTTTAGTTTGTTTTATATGATGTGATCCTTATTGTTGTAGTTCTTGCCTTGTCGATTTTATGCAAACAATTGCCACAATGTTTTAAACCTTTGATTAAAATGTTTGATTATGCAATGGCGCATTGGTTAAACATATGGGTTTAATTTCACATTTGAATATTCGTGTTTTGAATGGTGCATTCGTATATCGTTTATCGTTTGATTTTTGGGTCGGCTGAAAAATATGATTTGAAATATGTTATGATTGTTTCAACAGAGGGTTAATACTCCAGTTGTACTTTGAAATTACTATTTTGCATGGAGGTAAGTGATTCCACCACCCTCGCATGCGCACATCAATGCCTCCCCTTTGATCGTTCATAGTGGTTACACTGAATGACCCTGTGTGCTGGTGTTTTCGACCCAACCCTTACCATCTGCTTGCACCATGGATCCAGTCATGAGGGATGAATCGAATGGTAGCCAGGCTCTTTTGATGTTCGACAGTGCCCGTGTTGACTTTGAGGAATTTGGGTGGCTCTCGTTCATACAGAAATTTGATGGTTTTAACCTCGGCATTGCTAGGCAATTCGCATTGACCTTTGATGGCTGTCGAGCCAAGGTCGGGGATGCTCAATTGCAAATTGACGAGCAATTTATCAGTTTAGATATGGGTTTACCTATCATTGGGCAGAGATGGTCCAAAAACTGCAAGGTAGAAGAAGTCCCTTGGACTTTGCTCTTTCAGTCACGCAAGGTTAGTTCCTGTGACAAGGGTTTTCCCGTGACCATGATGAAGCAGCGATGGCATGACTTGTTGATGGTTATCAAGAAGTTCATCACTTGCGAGGGTCGGTATGGGTTTTTTTTCTTACACTATATTTGTCTGATTATGGTTTTTATGGGTTTTGAGCTTAATATGCCATACTATCTGCATAGAAGCCTGTTCAAAATGTCTAAGAAATATAAAAGGAACTAGGCTGATAGCAACCTCTTTCACTATGGGCTGGTTAAAATGATTGTTGTTTGTCATCTGGGGTTACGCCGAGACTGTTGGGATGATTTTCTTGCGCGCAATAATTTTGGGGATTCAAATCCACCACAGGTTGACAAACCTGTGGTGAACGAGGATAAAGCTATACCCCCAATTCCCTACAGTGTCCTTTTACCTAAACCCTTACCCGACTCACCTATCGAACTACCCCACTCTGTGACCAAGGATGTCGAATCTGTTAAGTCTGTGGAGAGGAATCCCAAAGCCAAATCTACTGCAAATGCCAAAGGCAAAAAGAATGTGCGTCTAATCTCTTGAATGGCGAGGAATAAACCCAAACTCACTGTCAATCCTGACCCAATTGTGTTGAGCGAGGACTCTGATTCATAGGTTGAACGTTTTTTGGCAAGTGAGTATCCCTATTCAGACGGCCTGTGTCCCAAACCCCCATATGACTTCGCGTCAAACTTACCACCTTTCTTGCAAAATGACCCAGATTACCCTGGCATTAAGCTACCATGTGAAACCCCCGGTCATATATCTAAACCCTCTCCTACTCTGTCGAAGTCTACTGTGCCACCCTGTGATCAGTGCGGCTTATGGTTAGAGAGATACTACCTTGATGTGCCTATGCTATAGTCAAAGATTAAATCTTTGGAGGACCAGGTTACACTACTTACCCGTCAAAAGGCTGAGTTGCAAGCCACTGATAAAAGACAAAGAACGACAGGCTCCATTTTATTCAAAAATGTGGAATGGGCTACAGCTGTGGTGAATTCTAAGATGGTGTAATTGGTTAGCCTCGTCACACAGGTATGTGTAATATCAATCCTTTTTGTAAATAGTATGAGTTTATATAACAATTCAAGTTTGGTTTGAATAGCTATGTTCAATATTGATCGGTTTCGTTACATTGTATACTCAGCCTTTCTTTGACTGGATAGAATTCTGTTTAGTTTCGATTAGATTTTAATCGATCCGATTTGATTTGATTTGGATTTGAGTTGTTTGATTTTAGCTAATTGAATGCTCTGTCAATTGGAGTCGTTTGTATCTGTTATAGACACACGTT
This sequence comes from Picea engelmannii, assembly GCA_009831015.1. Classification (NCBI taxonomy): domain Eukaryota; kingdom Viridiplantae; phylum Streptophyta; class Pinopsida; order Pinales; family Pinaceae; genus Picea; species Picea engelmannii. The sequence continues at coordinate 58,101 of ML792660.1, read as the reverse complement.
GTTTCTCCTATTTCGATTTTGAACACGATCACATTTCATTTTGATTTCGTTATAATGTATATGCTTTGATTGGTAACAAGTGTGATATGGTTAACTGTTACGGTTTGATTTCCATATGACTTTCGACCAACTTGAATACAATTTGGATTTTTGTTAATATGATTTCACCCAAATCGTGAATGGATTCAATTCGTAACATTTATGTGAAACACAAATGATTAATTCGTTGTGGTTTGTTGTAGAACGACCCTGTATCGGTTGGATTTGCAATGAATATAGTTACAAGTTGATTTGTTAAACGAGATTGGATTCACTATTATTCTATATTCAACTCAGTTACGATTTTTTTCTATTGTTACCCATTTTACGATTATCATTTTTGTCAACTTGGTGATGGTTGTGATCATCATTTGACCCTGTCTATTGACTGTATAACGCCCAACGATTGAAATCTATGGCGAATTTAGATTGATATTATGCTATTATATTTACCCATGATCGTAATAGTTTTTCCATTTTTATATTTAATTAAAATGACATGAATCTTATGTTGCATTATTATAGCCATAACGAATGGATTATGATGGTGTTGGATTACATCGTATCACACACGATATGACTTACTATGGATTTCATGTGATATGGAACAGTCTTGTTACTGTTTGACCCAATTTTATGGTGAAAGAAAAACAGAGTATTCTTACCCCTGTTTTCCACTGAATCATTTTTTATTTTGTTTAATTTGAATAATAAAATCATTTGAATCATTAGTGATTTGTTTTCAATGAAAGAAGATTGGTTTGGATTATTTTAAAAAAGATTTGATTTGATTTCTTTTTGATCCTGTATGCTATTTTAGACTAGCTACAGAATCAGATGATTCTGTAGCCAAGTCTGTAGAATCAAATTTTTATTGTTTTTCTAATGAAATATCTTTCTAACTTGATATGTTTGGTCTATTGCAGATCAATTCGAAATTACAGTGGATATGATGAGCAGTTAGGGGATATTTCAAATATCTCACTTGCATTTTAGTTTCCTAGTTTAGTCGATTTTGGGAATATCTTCCCAGATTATGTAAAACTATTTGATATTATCCATAGGGAGGTTTTACCTTGTGGAGAAACTTATATATACTTATTATTTTTGTAATAAGGGACATCCTCATTCATGGGAGAACAAGGATAATGGAGTTTTAATACAGACTGAAGCAGAATTTGGTGTTTTTTCACAGCTTTAGCTTCTCATTATATCAACATTTTGTTTCATGTTGTGTATATCAATTTGTATCGGGTTAATGACTACTTTAGATATACTAATCATGTGCAAATGATATAATTTAATCATTGTAATCCATATATGATTTCTTCCAAGCATTTAAAGAACATAACAATTGTTTAATTCAGTTTGTGAATGACAGATTTATCTTCTTCATAAGTTGAATTATCAAATATAAGTTTTTGCATAACAGGTTTCCCTTATTGCAGAGATTTATAATTGTAAGATTGTTATGATTTTTTATGTCTTGTTTGTCATGTTAACAATTCAAAGAGCATCACAACCTATCGTTTACGAGAAGCTTATGGACTAACTGGTGCGAGTTTACTTCCTCCGACCAGCTTCAAAGTCATCATACACAGGACAAATTAGGAGCGCTTCCAGGTCAGTTAATCTTTTCTTTACTGTTTTCATTAAGTAGTTTAGTTTAGATATAATTTTAATTAGATTTATATTAGATTGTTTAATTTCAGTAAATATATTAGATCATTTAATTTCAGTAGTTTTATTTCTTTTTCATAAAATATAAAAAAAAAAACAAAAAAACATATCCAACTGTCTTATGGCAGAAAGTACATGAGTTTTACAGGTTTTATTCAAATCTGCAAGTTGTGTATATTGTATATTTGTGAATAAGTAATATTGCAACTAGTAATTAGATAGTTGATTTGAGTTATTATAATATTAATTAGTAGATTATATAATAGAATAGTTAGAGTAGTTTATATTTAGTTTTAGTTTAATTTAGTAGTTTGTTTTAATTAGATTAGTGTTTTAGTTTGTTTTTATTTATTGTTAGTTAGTTTAGTTTCTTGTATATTAGTTTTAGTTAGTTAGTTTTATTTGTTTTATATAGATTAGTTAGTTTAGATTAGTTTTGTCTTTGGTTTTCTAAAGACCTTACAGCGGCCAAAGGAGCCGTTAAACTCGTCAGGGTGGTTCATTCCAAATGGCTTGGGTTATTAGACAACCCCGGACCAGTTCCACTCTCTCAATTGACGGACGGACAATTTCGCTCATCAACAAATGGCACTAAAAGGAGGGCCTGAACTTAATTAATGGCACGAGGTGGTCGCAAGACTCCTCCCCCCCCTAATCGCTCATCTATAGTGACTAGAAGCCATTCACAAGATAATATGCCCCCTCAAACAACAACTACTTCAACCGAAGATCCACAGATCACAGTTGAGCCAGCAACCCCTAATCCTATGGTGACTTGGAAGAGATTGTCCGCCGATCTCTTATTAAAACACATAGTGCCTTAGCTAGTTTGAGGCAACCAAACCGTCCGTGGGGTCGACCTTTAGACTTCTCTGATATCAGAGAACAATTAGGTGACACTAACCTCACTGTGAATCCTTCATATCCAATCACAAATCCTGTTGTAGGAGGATCTGGGATACCTCCTTCACCACCTCCCTCATCTCCTTCCTCTTCTGGAGGAGATTCCTCTTCTGACGAAGGAAATTCACCTTCTCGTCCTTCCACACCCACTACCCCAATGGAAAATTAGAACAACCCTGCTAGACCCTGGTTGGACCAGGATGTTGTAGCTGTACCTGGAGCCCAACACCCTTTACCTAAGCACCCAGAGAAATGGCTTCCTAAGTTTGATCCCGATTCAAAACAGATAGTCGAAGATCATATCAAAAAATTTATGTTAGCCATCAGACTCCGTAATTTTGAACATGAAGACATTGTCTGCAGATTGTTCCCTTACACTTTTGAGGGTAATGCGTCCACTTGGTACTTTTCCCAACAGCCCCATACAATTGTGTCTTGGGAAAAGTTTGAGTCATGCTTTTTGGAAAAATTCGGAGATGGTAAACCTCTGGAAGTATTAGTCATGGATCTTTCGAGCTTAAAAATGAACCCAAAAGAAAAAGTTAAAGATTTCAATCAAAGATTCTTAACGCTTAAAAATCGAATTCCTGCAGATTCTATGCTTGCTGAGAGTCTTGTGATAGCTTACTACACTAAAGATCTACATCAAAATATAGCTATTTGGGTTAAATGTTCTAAAAAGGCCACGTTGTTAGAAGCCTTCGAAGAGGCTACTCAAATTGAAAAAGATATACTTAGCCTTAAGGATTCATCTAGCAACGAAACTGAGACTATTTCTTCTTCCAAAAAGAAGATTGAAATTCTCTCCAGACCTCCACAAAGCAAAACACAACCTGAAAACTCTGATTTGGAAAATTTAATGAAAGTTGTTCAAAAATTATCTAATCAAGTTATAGACTTAAAAAGGTCTATTGATGAAGCTTCCTCGAGTAAAGGACCCTACAAACCTCCTTTCCGAAAGCATTTTTCTACCAACCGGCCCAATCCAAGTCCTGAAGGCTTGAACCTAGAAAGTTCACAATGTGCTCTTCAGACAATTCTAGAAGCCCAAGATAACTTAATGCCTCCTGAAATTCTTCAGGAGGAAGTAGAGCAGGAAATAGTTCAATAAGAAGAGTCTTCTCCAAACATATTTGGACACTTCTCAGATAGCATCTTCCAAGCCAACTTCGAGACTGTTCACCCTTACAACACTAGGAGTAAGACAACAAATAAACCTCCTGCCAAAAACACTACAACTTTGCCTCCAAAGCCATCTAAATCAGTAGAAACTAAATAGAGTAATGACAGCCCTAAATTAGATTATGATGTTGTTGAAGATCTTAAAATATTAAGGGCTAACATTTCTATTTATGAGTTGTTGAAATTTCTGTTTTTGTTACAGAAGATGTTGCAAAATATTTCAGAAAATGGCAAGAATGGTAATTCAAATGGTAACAAGGTTGTGCAAAGAAAAGTTCCACAGAAGACTTCCACCAAAAATAATCCTAATTCTCAAGATAAAGGTAGCCTTCTTGCAAACCCTGTAAATAATATAAATAATGTAAATAATTCAGATAAAGTAGTCTTAGAAACTGCGAGTAAGAAACCTCAAGCGACTACTCTAAGTACTCGCAAGAATGTACCTCCTTTTCTTTTAACTTTCGAAATCTTCAATAGAAATGTGCATAATTGTATGGTTGACTCAGGGGCGTCATCAAATGTGATGCCTTGGTCGGTCTACCAAAAGATTAATGCTGAAGTGGAACCATCCTCTTTGAAAATCATACAACTTGATCGAACAGATGTAAAAGTTATAGGCGAACTAAAAAATGTATTGATTAGATTATCGTCTAACCCAAAAGTTCATCAGATTATTGATATAATTGTGGTGGATATTCCAGAAGTGTATGGCATGTTTTTGAGCAGGGACTGGTCGGAGCAGCTACAAGGTTACTTCGCGACGGACTGGTCTCACTTATGGATTCCAGAGAACGGTAAGCCCAACAAGATCAGAGTGAATCGTGAGCGTTACCTCAAGTTCACGGTCACGGATTTGAATCACCCTAATGAACCATACACACATCTTGCTGATTCACCTGAAGTCCAAGGGATGGACACCTACTTCAGAAATTTCATGGCTGAAGTTTCACCTATCATCAATCCAGAACAGCAGTCCAAGATCATAGCATACATGCAACCAACAACTTCTATGCAATAGTCCCATGAGCCCGATGGAAATCAAATTTGGTCTTTATATTTCGACGGTTCCAAGTCTAAAGAAGGAGCTGGTGCAGGCTGTATCATTATCGATCCAGCAGGTAATAAGACATTAATGGATTGTAGACTAGAATTTGAATGTACTAACAACACTGTAGAATATGAGGCTTTACTACAAGGTCTCAGAAAAGCTCTAGACATGAACATTCAAAATCTGGTTGTATTTAGCGACTCTGAAATAGTGGTTAGATAGGTGAGAGATTCTATACACTGTCTTTCCCCGCATCTCAAAAGTTACCAGTCTGAGGTATGGAGTTTAATGAACAAATTTTCTGCTTTTAATATAAATTCCATTCGTAGATTAAATAATGATGAAGAAGATCTACTAGCTAATGTTGCCTCTAAACTTCTTCCTATAGAAGGCTTATCCCCAAACGCATTCTCCGTGGAACTATTGTTTTGACCATTTGTTCCAGACAATATCACAAACTGGAGAGTATTTGACGATGATCAGCAGATCATTAACTTTTTGCATATGGAAGAAACCTTTCAAGACGTAGTGATAGATGAACAAATGCACGACAACAATTTGCACGACCTTACGGTAATACCTAATCCGAAATCTCCTGAAGCTATATCGGACATGGTAAATTTCGTACCCAAATCTGTTGTTAGATTAGAAAAGTTTTATGACTTTGAAGATAAATTCAAAAAGATGGTCAATTGCAAAACCAATAGTTCCTCATTGTCTTATGAAAAAGTCAATTTAGGGACTAGCGAAAATCCTCAGTGTATCAAGTTAGGCTTGGGATGTTCCAAGCAAGAAAAAGTTGCTTTTGTTAAATTATTTAAAGAATTTAAGGATGTCTTTGCATGGACTTACAATGATCTTAAAACGTTTGATCCTAATATTATACAACATGACATCCCGATGAAGCCCTAAACCTTACCCTTCCAACAGAAACTGAGGAAAATGCATCCTAAACTAGAACCGACCGTTCAAAAAGAATTGAATAAAATCCTAAGTGCTAAAATAATTTTTCCTGTTAGACACACTCAATGGGTATCCAACCTCGTCCTAGTTCGGAATAAAAACGGGGAAATTCGACTTTGTGTCGATTTTCCAAACCTCAACAAAGCGTCTGACAAAGTTAGTTATCCTGTCCCACCCATGGAACAGATTCTTCAACAAGTATCTGGTTTCGAGAGGCTATCCTTACTAGATGGTTTCTCCGGATATAACCAAGTCTTGATGTCTCCTCCAGACCAGCTAAAAAATACCTTCCATACCCCGTGGGGCACTTATGCTTATTGCAAAATGCCCTTTGGATTGATTAATGCCGGTGCTACCTTTCAGAGAGCAATGGACATTGCTTTTAGAGGCTTAATCAATCATTCCATTGTAGTTTACTTAGATGATGTGACCGTTTACTCTAAAAACAAAGACGATCATCTAGCTCACTTACGAGCCGTTCTGCTACGATGTCATAAATATGGCATCTCCCTGAACCCCAAGAAGTCCATTTTTGCAGTAGAACAGGGTAAATTACTAGAATTCACTGTGTCTAGTGATGGAATGATTATCGACCCCAAGAGGACTCAAGTCATCGCTAAACTTCCTCCACCTACGTCCAAAAAATCCATGCAGTCTTTCCTAGGCCATATTAATTTCGTGATAAGATTTGTCCCCAGTTTCTCCGAAATGGTCAGGCCTCTCCAGAACCTGATTAAGAAAGACACCCAATATCACTGGGGACCCACAGAAAAACCAATCTTTCAATGCTATAAAGAAGGCCATAATAGATGCTCCGTCCCTCATGAGCCCTGATTTCTCTCAAGATTTTACACTCTATACTTTTGCCTCTGATCAGTCCTATGCCACAATCCTAACTCAGAAGATATCCGAGAACAATGAAGTACACATCGCCTTTATGATCTCTTCTTTCAAAGGTGTTGAAATTAACTATCCAATGGTTGATCGGCAAGCCTACGTTGTTTTCAAAGCAATTAAGCATTTCTGGTCCTATCTTTTGAAGTCAAGGACGAAAGTCATTGTCCCCTACCCTGCCGTCAGGAACTTGTTAGTGAAAAAAGAGTTAGGAGAGAAAAGAGCCAACTGGGTCACCTCCTTACAGGAGTATGACTTAGAGATCACCCCAGCACAGATCGTGAGAGGCCAAGGCTTGTGTAAGTTGGTTTTTGATTCAGAAATAGGACAGCAAGAAGATAGTGATACGTCAAACCTATAACAACACGATCAAAGTTTGATCTGTTGCACACAAAACCTCGTAAGTCCTTGGTACGACGATATTAGATTTTGTCTTGAACATGGATCAGCACCTCATCACCTTGACCCCACCAAGAGAAGAGCGTTGATACTAAAGTCCGCCTCCTTTCATCTAATTAATGGTATACTGTTTCGTCAAAATTTTGACGGCGTACTGATGCGCTGCCTCGAAAAAGACGAAGCAGAAAAAGTCTTGTTTGAGTTGCATGTAGGAGAAGCTGGTGGTCACTTCGGTGGCGATACCATTGCTCATAAGGTTTTAAGAGTCGGTTACTACTGGCCCACACTTTTTATGGATTCTCATGCTTTGTGTCGCAAATGTATCATCTGTCAAAAAGCATCAGGGCGGTTGCAAAAACCAGCCTTTCCCTTGCAACCTGTTTCAGTCGATTCTCCTTTCCAGCAATGGGGCCTTGATATCATAGGTCCTATTAACCCTCCATCCTCACAACAGCACAAGTATATTTTGACAGCCACTGATTAATTTACTCGATGGTCCGAAGCCGTCGCGCTAAGAACTGTTAACACAAGTCAGGTTATTGCTTTTCTTAACTCGAATATCATCACTCGTTTTGGTATCCCTGATTGTCTGGTCTTTGATAACACTTCACACTTTTCTTCCCTAGAGATGAGTGAGTTCGCCTTGGATAAAGGAATAAAGATGAAGTATTCTGCTAGTTACTACCCTTAGGGCAATGACTTAGCAGAATCTACTAACAAGAACTTGATCAAAATCATCAAAAGAACCGTGGCTGAAAATCACAAGAAATGGCACAATGCATTATTGAATGCACTGTGGGATGATAGGGTAACACCCAAATCCGCTATAGGTAACTCCCCCTTTTTTCTTGTTTATGGCAGGGAAGCCATACTTCCACCTCACATTCTTCTTCCTTCGCTTCAATTTTCGAAAAAAGTCCAAGAAGAAGATTGTCCTCCTTTAGAAAGCTGCATTAACGCTTTGATGAAGTTAGAAGAAGTAAGAACTCAAGCTAAGCGTAAGTTAGATCAACATCAACAACTGATTAAAAGCTGGTTCGATTCTAATTCTGCTTCTGATAGGAATTTTCAAGTAGGCGATCTCGTCTTAAAGTGGGACAAACCACACAAAGGAAAGGGTGAGCACACCAAGTTTCAAAATTTATGGCTTGGGCCATTTTTAATTGCTGAAAAGTTGGGTCCTAGTTCTTTTCGATTGCAGAATCTTGAAGGGAAGCTTGACACCTATCCGGTGAATGGCCAAGCCCTAAAAAGATACTTTGCTTGATAATTACCCCTGTATTTTTATGTAAATATTTCATTTTTGTTTGCATTTTCGTTTGCTTTCTGTTTGGTTTTGATTTGAATTGATCAATTTGATTTTGTGTGTTTGTTGAAAAGATATACATACCTGTGCACTGAGCCATTCAAACAAAGACCATAGAAAATTTCTTCACTGAAATGACTTCTGAAAGTTTGTACTAACATCAGTGATATATTTATGGAATTGATATCTATGTTGGAAAATTTTGTTGTTTGAAAGAAGTTACTAATTTCAATCTCTGAGCAAAGTTTTGTCATGATCATCTGTTATCTTTTTACGATGTCCCTTTTCCGTAAAGGAATGACTCAAAAAAGATGTCTCCTTGTCATGGGAAGTGTTTTAGAAATAAAACATCTCTAGAGCTTAATAAAGGACAGTGTTAAAAAATTCTAATGAGGTCTGAAAAAATATGTTAAGAAATCAAGATTATCAGCGTCACCCCGCTCAGCTATATATCTACAAAAGAAAACAAAATAAAAATATTAATAAGAGCTGTGGGAAGTGTTTGTAAACCCGTCGGGATACTGAACAGGTCTGCTAGCAGTGGGTAAATGCAAGCATGACGTCAAGACAACTTCATCGGGGTACTGAACAGGCCTGCTGGCAGCGAAGCAATGTCGGGTACATGAAAATCTATGAAAAAATATAAAACCTCTTTAATGTCCTTTATTCTGATCTAGAACTTCTTGACAGGATACAGATGTCTGAGTGGGTTAAATGGAAACCCTGTTGAGGCTATGGAGACCTGCTGGAAGCAGTGGCCATGCCAACAGTATTGAAGATTTTATCATTAATATCGTGACTTGTTGATCTTAAGACTGTTATTAGTTTTCATCTTTTAAAACATCGTTGGAAAAAATGGTAAATGATGATGTTTGTACGATTTTCTGATTGTTGTTTTTTATTCGAAATTTTCTTTGTTGTTCTAATCTGAATTTTATTTCTTTTGATAGAGATAACTGCTTCTACCAGTGTGTCGCCATTGTTGGCAGCCAATTCAATTTTTCAATTTCCCTATAAGCTGCCTACAACTTTGTCTTCTGAACTTCAAATTATCGTCGCATTTTGCAAATAAACGATATTTTCATTCTTTACAACATTTGCTAATTGGTCTCCATTTAGTTTTCACGACTGTAAGCGTGAAAAATCCTCCATCGTCACTCGAACTGTCACGATCTTTCATTGATATTTTGAATGGCACTTTCCTTTGGATTATCACTAAGTGGCTAAGAGATTTTCAAACTATCCCTATTGCCTATTCTTACTGTAATTGCGCAACTTGATTTTTATTTAATTGGTAAGGCATTGAGCATTTGAATTTATGGGCTATACTTATTTTTATGAATTACATAGGGGTCATAGTTTAATTTGTTTTATATGATGTGATCCTTATTGTTGCATTTCTTTCCTTGTCGATTTTATGCAAACAATTGCCACAATGTTTTAAACCTTTGATTAAAATGTTTGATTATGCAATGGCGCATTGGTTAAACATATGGGTTTAATTTCACATTTGAATATTCGTGTTTTGAATGGCGCATTGGTATATCGTTTATCGTTTGATTTTTGGGTCAGTTGAATAATATGATTTGAAATATGTTATGATTGTTTCAATAGAGGGTTAATACGCCGGTTGTAATTTGCAATTACTATTTTGCATGGCGGTAAGTGATTCCACCACCCTCGCATGCGCACATCAATGCCTCCCCTTTGATCGTTCATAGTGGTTACACTGAATGACCCTGTGTGCTGGTGTTTTCAACCCAACCCTTACCATCTGCTCGCACCATGGCTCCAGTCGTGAGGGATGAACCGAATGGTAGCCAGGCTCTGTTGATGTTCGACAGTGCCCGTGCTGACTTTGAGGAATTTGGGTGGCTCTCGTTCATACAGAAATTTGATGGTTTTAACCACGGCGTTGCTAGGCAATTCGCATTGAACTTTGATGGCTTCGAGCCAAGGTCGGGGATGTTCAATTGCAAATTGACGAGCAATTTCTCAGTTTAGCTACGGGTTTACCTATCATTGGGCAGAGATGGTCCAAAAACTGCAAGGTAGAAGAAGTCCCTTGGAATTTTCTCTTTCAGTCATGCAAGGTTAGTTCCTATGACAAGGCTTTGCCCGTGACCATGATGAAGTAGCGATGGCATGACTTGTTGATGTTTATCAAGCAGTTCATCACCTGCGAGGGTCGGTATGGGTTTTTTTTCTTACACCATCTTCGTCTGATTATGGTTTTTATGGGTTTTGAGCTTAATGTGCCATACTATCTGCATAGAAGCCTGTTCAAAATGTCTAAGAAATATAAAAGGAACCAGGCTGATAGTAGCCTCTTTCACTATGGGATGGTTAAAATGATTGTTGTTTTTCATCTGGGGTTACGCCGAGACTGTTGGGATGATTTTCTTGCGCGCAATAATTTTGTAGATTCAAATCCACCACAGGTTGACAAACCTGTGGTGAACGAGGATAAAGCTATACCCCCAATTCCCTACAGTATCCTTTTACCTAAACCCTTACACAACTCACCTATCGAACTACCCCACTCTGTGACCAAGGATGTCGAATCTGTTGAGTCTGTGGAGAGGAAGCCCAAAGCCAAATCTACTTCAAATGCCAAAGGCAAAAAAAATGCGCGGCTAATCTCTTGAATGGTGAGGAATAAACTCAAACCCCCTGTCAATCCTGACCCAATTGTGTTGAGCGAGGACTCTGATTCAGAGGTTGAACGTTTTTTGGCAAGTGAGTATCCCTATTCGGACGACCTGTGTCCCAAACCCCCATACGACTTCGCGTCAAACTTACCACCTTGCTTGCAAAATGACCCAGATTACCCTAGCATTAAGCTACCATGTGAAACCCCCGATCGTATATCTAAACCCTCTCCTGCTCTGTCGAATTCTACTGTGCCACCCTGTGATCAGTGTGGCTTATGGTTAGAGAGATACTACCTTGATGTGCCTATGCTACAGTCAAATATTAAATTTTTGGAAGACTAGGTTACACTGCATACCCGTCAAAATTTTGAGTTGCAAGCCACTGATAAAATACAAAGAACGACAGGCTCCATTTTATTCAAAAATGTGGAATCGGCTACAGCTCTGGTGAATTCTAAGCTGGCGTAATTGGTTAGCCTCGTCACACAGGTATGTGTAATATCAATCCTTTTTGTAAATAGTATAAGTTTATATAACAATTCAAGTTTGGTTTGAATAGCTCTGTTCAGTATTGATCGGTTTTGTTGCATTGTTTACTTAGCCTTGCTTTGACTGGATAGAATTCTGTTTAGTTTCGATTAGATTTTAATCGATCCGATTTGATTTGATTTGGATTTGAGTTTTTTTATTTTAACTAATTGAATGATCTGTCAATTGGAGTCATTTGTATCTGTTATAGACACAAGTTGTTTCTCCTATTTCGATTTTGAACACGATCACATTTCATTTTGATTTTGTTATAATGTATATGCTTTGATTGGTAACAAGTGTGATATGGTTAACTGTTACGGTTTTATTTCCATATGACTTTTGACCAACTCGAATACAGTTTGGATTGTTGTTAATATGATTTCACCCAAATCGTGAATGGATTCAATTCGTAACAGTTATGTGAAACACAGCTGATTAATTCGTTGTGGTTTGTTGTAGAACGACCCTGTATCGGTTGGATTTGTAATGAATATAGTTACAAGTTGATTTCTTAAACGAGATTGGATTCACTATTATTCTATATTCAACTCAGTTATGATTTGTTTCTATTGTTTTTTTTTGTTTGTTAATTTGTGCGGGACCTGTTGGGTACGCGATTAACCTGTGGCTTGAGAAACCGTGACTCAGAGGCATCTAAGCCGTCAAAATCACCTAGGGATCTCACCCGACCTGAGCCACACCAACCCTTAACATGGTTGGATTTTTTGTCCCCGCAGGTTTCGAACCGGTGACTTTAAGATCACGGAGTGGCTTAACAACACACTCCGTCACCGACTGTCCTACACCTCGGGGACTGATTTGTTTCTATTGTTACCCAGTTTACGATTATCACTTTTGTCGACTTGGTGATGGTTGTGATCATCATTTGACCCTATCTGTTGACTGTATAACACCCAGCGATTGAAATCTATGGCGAATTTTGTTTGATATTATGTTGTTATATTTACCCATGATCGTAACATTTTTTCCATTTTTATATTTAATTAAAACGACATGAATCTTATGCTGCATTATTATAGAAATAACAAATGGATTATGATGGTGTTGGATTACATCGTATCACACACGATATGACTTACTATGGATTTCATGTGATATGGAACAGTCTTGTTACTGTTTGACCCGATTTTATGGTGAAAGAAAAACAGAGTATTCTTACCCCTGTTTTCCACTGAATCATTTTTTATTTTGTTTAATTTGAATAATAAAATCATTTGAATCATTAGTGATTCATTTTCAATGAAAGAAGATTGGTTGGGATTATTTTAAAAAAGATTTGATTTGATTTCTTTTTGATCCTGTATGCTATTTTGGACTAGCTACAGAATTAGATGATTCTGTAGCCAAGTCTGTAGAATCAAATTTTTATTGTTTTTCTAATGAAATATCTTTCTAACTTGATATGTTTGGTCTATTGCAGATCAATTCGAAATTACAGTGGATATGATGAGCAATTAGGGGATATTTCAAATATCTCACTTGCATTTTATTTTCCTAGTTTAGTCAATTTTGGGAATATCTTCCCAGATTATGTAAAACTGTTTGATATTATCCACGGGGAGGTTTTACCCTGTGGAGAAACTTATATATACTTATTATTTTTGTAATAAGGGACATCCTCATTCATGGGAGAACAAGGATAATGGAGTTTTAATACAAACTGAAGCAGAATTTGGTGTTTTGTCACAGCTTTAGCTTCTCATTATATCAACATTTTGTTTCATGTTGTGTATATCAATTTGTATCGGGTTAATGACTACTTTAGATATATTAATCATGTGAAAATGATATAAATTAATCATTGTAATCCATATCTGATTTCTTCCAAGCATTTAAAGAACATAACAATTGTTTAATTCAGTTTGTGAATGACAGATTTATCTTCTTCATAAGTTGAATTATCAAATATAGTTTTTGCATAACAGGTTTCCCTTATTGCAGAGATTTATAATTGTAAGATTGTTATGATTTTTTATGTCTTGTTTGTCCTATTAACAATTCAAAGAGAAACACAGCCTATCGTTTACGAGAAGCTTATGGACTAACCGGTGCGAGTTTACTTCCTCCGACCAGATTCAAAGTCATCATACACAGGACAAATTAGGAGCGCTTCTAGGTCAGTTAATCTTTTCTTTATTGTTTTCATTAAGTAGTTTAGTTTAGATATAATTTTAATTAGATTTATATTAGATTGTTTAATTTCAGTAAATATATTAGATCGTTTAATTTCAGTAGTTTAATTTCTTTTTCATAAAATATAAAAATAACAAAAAACATATCCGGTTGTCTTATGGCAGAAAGTACATGAGTTTTACAGGTTTTATTCAAATCTGCAAGTTGTGTATATTGTATATTTGTGAATAAGTAATATTGCAACTAGTAATTAGATAGTTGATTTGAGTTATTATAATATTAATTAGTAGATTATATAATAGAATAGTTAGAGTAGTTTATATTTAGTTTTAGTTTAATTTAGTAGTTTGTTTTAATTAGATTAGTGTTTTAGTTTGTTTTTATTTATTGTTAGTTAGTTTAGTTTCTTGTATATTAGTTTTAGTTAGTTAGTTTTAGTTAGTTTTAGTTAGTTTTATTTGTTTTAGATAGATTAGTTAGTTTAGATTAGTTTTCTCTTTGGTTTTCTAAAGACCTTAGAGCAGCCAACGGAGCCATTAAATTCGTCAGGGTGTTTCATTCCAAACAGCTTGGGTTATTAGACAACCCCGGACCGGTTCCACTCTCTCAATTGACGGACAGACAATTTCGCCCGTCAACACATTGTTATACTGTTATTTGCATTACTGTGTTAGATCAAGATCTATAGTTGTGCATAGTAGATCTCACTGATAAGTGATATATGAATGTTATGAGTGTTTTTATACAAGATCCACTTGATATTCCCCTAGTTGTAGACATCTTTTTTCTATAACCCCCTCATATTTTCTTCGGGTGAGACTGCATCTGCTTCGCAGGTGTTGCTGAAAAGGACCAGTAGTTAGGACTTGTTGGTGCGCTCTTGGAGTGAACCCTGGGTCTTCCCCTATGCCAACATATATTTTTACCTAATGTATTTCTTTATGTTTCCTTTGATCTTTGAAATTTCCATAGTCTAAAAATTCCTATAAAATAAGTTATAGTGAAAATGCCAAACTGACCTGTTTGAAACTAATCTTAAGACCATTGTGAAACCCTCACTTCCACAGATCATATATCAAAAATTATAGCTATGAAACATATAATATGTTTACCACATTTACACGAGGATCTCTCCTCTATCTTTTCAAAATATCAAGGTCTGAAACATCCCATAAAATAAATTATAGCAAAAGTGAAAAATTGGCATGTTTGAAACTAATTTCAGGAGAATTCAAGAACCCTAACTTACACATGGCATATATATGAAAGTGTATTGAACCATAATTTCATATTTTTACCACATGTACTACAATATCCCTCCTATGTCTGTACAAAATATTAGGGTATGAAACATCCCATCAAATAAGTTATAGCGAAAGTGCCAAGCTCACATGTTTGAAATTGATTTCAGGAGCATTCAGGGACCCTAACTTCAACAAATAATATATCTAAAAGTATAGAACCAACAAATGATATTTTTACCACATGTACAAAACAATTTATCCTCGATCTATACATATAATATGGTATGAAACATCTCAGAAAATAAGTTATAGAAAACGTGCCAAGATGATCTGTTTGAAAATGTACAAAAAGTATAGATAACCATCATCCAATATTTTTAACACATGTACAAAAATATATATTCTCTATCTTTGTAAAATCTCATTGGATGAACCATGTCAGAAAATAAGTTATAGTAAAAGTGACAAGATGACATGTTTGAAACTGATTTTAGGAGCATTCAAGAATCCTAACTTCCACAGGGCATATCTCCGAACATATAGTGAAGCAACATCTGAAATTTATACCAAAGTTAAACCAATATATCTCCTCCATCTCTTCTAAATTGCAGGGTCTGAAACATCCTAGAAAAAAAAATATTGTGACAATGCCAAGATGACCTAAAACTGATTTCATAATTCAATATTTTCTAATCCATTTTTCACACACACACTTTCTCTAAATGCTTTCTATTTTTATACTTTTTTCATGACCCTTCATGAATGGACATGTCCATTCATTAAATAATTAATTCCCAATTCCATGGGAAAATACCACAAATACCATGGGAAAATACCCCAAACCATGGGAAAATATCCCAAACCCATTGATTTTAAACCACCATTTCACTTTTTACTTTTTCACATGCACCCCTTTTTTAATATACTTGTACACACACACACACACACAAAAATCAATATTGGAAATGTTGTGTGTATTGTAGTGCTGTAATATAAAATTAATTACAATTTCTTAGTACAATTTGGACTACATTGTGGGAGAATATGGACACTAAGTTGAAGAGATGTAGATCATTACATCCACAAAAAAATGGGTAGATAGAAGTAGTCAACGAGACTTTGGTTCATATTTTAAGGGATGACAATTAGAATCATCTGAAGACCTGGGATGAAAATATGATCTACATACAACACTCTTATAATAGAGAAGTCCAAACTTCTACTAGTAAGTCACCTTTTGAAACTTGCATTGGATATTTTCCACCTTCACCCTTGGATGTTGTATATGGAAAGTAAGGAGGATTAAGGGATAACCTCATAGGATATGCATCAAGAACATTTTTTTTTTTAGAAGATTAGGCAAATCCATTTACAAGTACATGAGACGTTAAAGAATTCACAAGAGAAATACAAGGCTAGACATGATCAACACAAAACTGAGAAGTCATTCAAAGTGGGAGACAGGGTTTGTAATACCTCGGTTTTGAGCCTCATATTAAATAATGTATTTTATTAATTTATGAAATGCCAGAGTGCCCAAACAATTAAAAGAGGCCAGTGTGCCTAGGAAATGTAATGTTTTGATCATTATTAATAATAAATACATCACTAGCTACTAGACGAACAACGAAAAGAGTTATAGGGGGTTATGATTACACAATAGAGGGGGCTTGACGGGATAAGTATTTATTTTATATTTAATTTACCCATAATATTTTTAATGGAGAAGAGTGGTTACATGAGATTCTTGGGGAAGGACATGTGATTTTTGATTTGCAAGTAAATATATAAACCCATCTTGTGGGCGGTTTGGGGGTTCTTCTTCACCCACTCACTCATTGTTCATTGTTCACACCTTTCATTCTATTCTCTCTCCATTCATTCTTTCACTCACTCGTCATTCCTCATTCATGTTTTTGGCTTGGGAAAGAAAAAAGAATTATTGGAGACGAGCCATGGTGTTTTTGGCTGTAATGATTGCTAGTGTATTCCAGCCATACATTAATGCCTGCATGTTTGAGATGAGTTGGCATGCGTTACATTTTTCCAAAAGCTAGAAATCTTGAGAGTCCCAACATGGATATTCTTGACCAGATGCACTGGATCACTGGAAGGAGGTGGATGTCCTGAGGGAATGCGTGGAAGATAAGGGGGTCCATTTTCTTGGGTTGTGCAAGCTGGGTAGAAGATAATTGGTGTACTTTGGATTGTTGTGTCTGCTGAAAATTCTATGAGAGATTAAGTGATGACTGGTTTGGGAAGTTGAGTGACACTTTGGAACCATCCTTGTGGATTCATAGCCCTGGCTTGGGGGTGACATTTTTGTTGAGACTTGGAAAAACAATGTCTATGGTCGAGTGAAATTTCTTTGGTATGCAACCAGTTGGTGATTCGTTTCATTAAATATAAGTCCTCTCTGTCATGGTTTTATTTACCTGTGTATTTATTCTGTTGTGTATTTATTTATGTATGAAATTCGTATCTATAATATGCATGATTGCTGGTTATTTTTGTGCATGATATATGTCTCATTTCTTTATGTTGTAGCATGAATCTTGAACTCTTCATGTGAATATTTCATGCCTCTTTATTAATTAGAAATTTACCTGAATTTGAAATTAGTTCAGAAGTGATTTTTGAGGTAGCGTGCCCATCCTATGGGTGGATGGGTATGTTACCGCTTGAAGTAGCATAGCCCAACATGGGGGTGGTTGGGAATGTTACAGATTGGTATCAGAGATTCAGGTTGAAACATCGAACTAGTATGGGATGGAACTGTGGATAGGGTATTATGGTTAAAAATGGATATGTTCTTGCGATCTTAAATCTCAGGAGAGATATCGTTGTAGATATTGCACATAATCTAGAGTGTCGTGAAGACAACGATCCTTTGTAAAGGATCATATAATCATGGTTGTCCCTTTTTTATTTTAGGAGCGATCACATCCGTTGATCAAAGACAAGAAGGATATGGAAAACTCTGGAACTTCGCCACTTCAACGATTATTGGAGACAAGGAAGAAGCATGAAAAGGCTGAATTCATGAAGTCCCACTACCGTCCGATATGATAGGAAGATCGGGTGAAATATAATTCATTGATCATGGTCATATGGTGTTGACCCTCCATATGTAAGAAGTTTGAGCCTCCAGAAATCCCGAAGGTCGAAGTCGTGAAGCCCCACCGACCATATGATCTAATAGGAACTCGGGAGTAATACGAGTCATAGATCCGAAGTGGAAGGATAGAGAAGTTTTGGGACTTTGGAACTTCACCACTTCGACGATTATTGGAGAATGGAAAAATCCCCAAAGTGTCGAAGTCCCGAAGTGTCGAAACTGTGAAGTGTTGAAACAATGAAGTGAAAAGACATAGTTCATGAAATCACGCAGGCTGTCAGATCTAGAGCATAGGAATGTGGATCGTTCAATTGATTGATGACATGTCATAAGCCACATGGAAGGGGTGTTGTGTGGGGAAACGTATCACCTGAATTTAGTACCTTTTGGACCCCAACCTTTTCATTTTTGAGTGACACATGGCACACATGCCATGGGTCCACGTCAACATAGGTGACATCAACATGCCATGCCATCTCCAGGAGTATGGCCTCCAAGGGTGTCCAACGTCTCTACCAGTGAAAGTTTCGAAGACCAAAGTTACGAATTCATGCAGACCATCAATCTAATATCCATTTGAGACCTTTCTCAACTGTTAGATCAAGCAGCGGAAGGATGGCATAAGCACTTTGACAAGTATCGCTCCGGGGGATATGAACGACTCAAGAGTTGAAATGTCCCAGAACCCCAAAGCATAGAAGTCCCAATTTGATTCATAAATTTTCATCCCAACAATTTATTGAGTCCTTGCCATTTGATTAAGCTAGTGGAAGGATAACGTAAGAGAATGGGTTAACCAACGGTAAGAGGTGATCAACACTTTATGACTTCTTCGACAAGTATAACTCTGAAGGCGTTGAGAAACATGTGAGTGGTAATTTCCTGGAGTCCCGGAGTAGTGAATTCACATGGGTCGTTGATCTAAGACTCTCGAAGATTCCTCATGATCGTCTGATTAAACAATGGAAGAAAAGGGTAAGTGATTCGACGGGTAAAACTCTGGAGGAGTTGAATGAATTGAGAATTATAATGTTCCAGATTCCCGGAGCACTGAAGTCTTGAACTAATTAAGGACCATCCATCCTAGCACATGATTAATTCATGGTCATTGATCTGATTGAAGCCTCCATATGGGGCAGGACCATCTAGTCAATGGGAGATTAAATCTTGACCGTCTGATTTTCTAGTGGAGTTAATAGAAGGGTTTTAGTGAAGTTTACTCTGGGAGAATAGCTGAAGGCCAAATTCCAAAGGACTTGGTCCCAATGTTGGTCTCATGATAAGGTAAAGGGGTCAATTAGAGGCACGTAGGGCCTATAAGTAACCAAACACTCAAATATTGTGTTCAAACAAGGTCATGTGTAGAAGAATATAGAGGAAGGTGCTAAAGAGTGAATAAGCCCGTGGTTTTGAGCCGTGGTCACATGGAAAGTGGTTTAAAGGAAGTGCCTTTGCATAATTCAAATTCTGTACAAGTTAAAGGAGTTGTGGAATATTTCGACAAGATCTTGTTTCAAAACAAAAGAAAAGGGGTTGAAAGTGATTTTCCGGGAAGCCATAACTCTCAGCTCAGATATCGAATTGGGGCAAGATTACGATCATTGGGAAAGATGGTTCATAGGATAATAACATGGAATTGTTATAATATGGAGAATGGTAATATATTTCTTCATGGATTGAGAAGAAAAAGGACCTGTAGTATTGTTTGGATATTTTTTTTTATAATATGCCTAATCCTTAAAAAATGGTTGCTTGCACATTTTGTAGAATCAAGGGGTGTAAACATATCAGTTCAGTATAAGAATGCATATTCGATAAATGGAAGAAGGAGAGGGATATTACAACCATGATAAATATGCCAAAGGTTAAAATATTAGTGTTGGTAACGTAGAGACAAAATCCAATGGACACAAGGACAAAGGGGAGCAAGAAACATTGATAGAGACTGTGAGAAGCCTGAAAATAGAAGTGGAGAGTTACAAAGAATACAATGAGAGACTGATAAGAGAAAAAAAATAGATAAATTATCAAGTGATGCAAAGCTTAAATCAGTTAAATAGGAAAAAAAAGAATGGACCAAACTCAAAACACGAGGAAGAGGGAAGATGTCATGAAAGAAGAGATAACCGTATAAGATATGGTTATTCAAGAATTTCTAGAAAAAATCATAGACATCACTAACCTCCCTAATCAGCAAGGAAATTTCATGCATCTACAGATTCCATAAGTAGTCCAAAGGTGTATCGTGTTAGGAACCAAATAAAAAGACATGAATTGGACAGTTTGCAAGGAGAGTTGAGGAAGCTTAAGACAACATCCTTTGATGGTGAAAGAGAAAGAGAATATGATGTTGAGACATGGTTGCTTGGACTCAGGAGGTATTTCCAATTGAATAACTACTCATCAAACCTAGAAGCTAGAATTTCCACATACCATTTACATGGGAAAGCTGCTATGTGGTGGGATCAACGGAAGAAAGTTGAGTACATTAATGAGAGTATGATCACTTGGAAATAGTTCAAGAAATAGTTTTAGAAGGAGTACCTTCCAGATAACTTATATGACAAGAAAATGAAGGATTTATTTGAACTTAGGCTAGAAAGCATGACCATGGAAGAGTATGAATAGAATTTCTTGGGCTGATAAAGTATGCGGGGTTTATAAAATATGAGAAGGTGAAAATACAAAGGCTTTTGAGTGGACTTCTATCCTTTTATAAAGAGAAGATTCAATATGATGAGCTCAAGAGTTTGACTGAGACCATTAGGAAGGCTACATACATGTATGAGCAAGGAAAGGGAAGATAATTCATGTAAAAATATTGGAAGGATAAGAAGAAGGAGAATTTTGACTAGAGAAAGAAAGGATTCAAACCTCCTTTCAATAGAAATAGCCCAAATAAAAATCAGCCCGACCAATATGCTAAGGATGAATCCAAGTGAGAAGACTCCTTGGGAAAAAGGGGAATACCACCAATACAATGTTGGGGATGCAAAGAAGATAACCTGTGCAAGGATTTTCCTCACATCTTCACAACATCCAAGAGGCTATAATAGTAGAAGACATGGGAAGAATATATGCAGCCTTAAATGATCGACAAGCAGAGTACCAATCCAATATGATCAAGGTGGAATGTGAGATCATTAATAAACCTATTTATATTTTAACTGATTCAGGAGAAATTCATTGCTACATTGATCCTAAAATAGTGGATAGATTACATTTGGAGAAAAGTAATCTTGAAAAATCAAGTTTGGTTCAACTAGCCACGGAACCAAAAGGAGAATCCATGATATGGTAAGAGGTTGTTCCATAAGTATTAATGGTGTGAATACTAATAATGATATAATATTATACCATTGGGGTCTTATGATATTATAATTGGAATGGATTGGTTGGACAAGAATCATGTTGTCCTCTATTGTCATAACAAGACATTTACATGTCTTCATGAAGAAGGAAAACAAAGCACTGTGAAAGGAGTTCCAAGACCCATATCTATAAGGGAGATTTCAGTCTTACAACTGAAGAGATGTTTTAGAAGAGGATGTCAATTGTATGCAACACATATGGAGGATATAGAAAAGACAAAGGGGCCAATCCTAGAAGAATTTTTGGTACTATAAGAATTTGAAGATGTATTCCAATAAATACCAGGGTTTCCACCAAAGAGGAAGATATATTTCTCTATTGATTTAGTGCCAAGAGTTTACTCGGTATCAAAAAAACCTTATAAAATGAGTACACCAGAATTAAAATAATTTCAAATGCAGTTGGAAGAATTGTTGAAGAAAGGGTACATATGTCCAAGTGTTTCACCTTGGGGAGCACCGATACTCTTTGTCAAAAAGAAGGATAGAACTTTGAGGCGTTGTATTGACTTTCGACCACTGAATAAATCCATTGTAAAAAACAAGTACACTATACCCAGAATTGATGACCTCTTTGATCAACTAAGAGGGGAAAATATATTTTCAAAGATAGACATGAGATTAGGGTACCATCACGTGAGACTCAAGGAATAAGACATAAATAAGACAACCTTTAGAACCAGGTATGGGAATTATGAATTTGTAGTGGTGCCATTTAGACTATCCAATCCACCAGTTGTCTTTATGTTCTTAATGAATGGCATATTCATAAATTATTTGGATAATTTTGTCATAGAATTCTTGGATGACATACTTGTCTATTCTAATTTAGAGGAAGAGAATGAACATCACCTAATATTGGTATTGCAAGTGTTGAGGGAACATCAATTTTATGCCAATATTAGTAAGTGTTCTTTTTACCAAGAAAAAATCCATTACTTGGGAAAAATTATTTCAGAACAAGGTATAACAATAGATACATAGAAGATTGAAGCCATTAGAGGATGACCAACACCCGGTAAAATTTCAGAAGTCAGATCTTTTATGGGATTAGTTGGTTACTACATAAGATTTATAACAGGGTTCTCTAAGATTTCTCATCCCATCACTTCTTTTCAAAATAAGGGAATAAAATTTGAATGGACATCTAAGTGTGAAGAGGACTTTAATTTGTTGAAATAATTACTTACTAGTGCACCTATTTTAAAGATTGCTGACCCAAATGGAAGTTTTGTGGTATGTACAGATGCATGCAAGGAAGGACTTGGTGGAGTCCTCACTCAAAATGGGCATGTCATTGGTTATGAGTCCAGAAAACTTAAAGAACATGAGAGGAACTATGCCACACATGACTTGGAAATTTATGCCATTGTTCACACATTGAATATGTGGAGGCATTATCTCATAGGGAAGAGATTTGAATTAATAACATACCACAGTGGTTTGAAATATCTTTTTGAACAACCAACTTTGAATGCCAGGAAAACAAGATGGATGGAATTTTTAAGTGAATATGATTTTGACATCAAGCATATCAAAGGAAAAGAAAATAAAGTTTCTGATGCACTTAGTAGAAGAGTACATCTCATGCATTCTAGAACCATTAGTATGCATCAATCAGATTTAAAGAGAAAAATTTTAGATGTTGTTGTTACATATCAACATTACCTACATGTAAAAGAAATCTTACAACAATAAAATGTACAACAGAAAATTAAAGAATATGAGATGAAAGAAGATGAATTACTTATGCATAAAATATAATTTATGTTCCTAGTTCCTTAGGAATTTGGTATTAAAATAAATTCATAATGTTCCATATGTCGGACATCTCGGTTACCAGAAATAAATTGTAGCAGTAAGATGTTGTTGATTACATTGCTAGATGTATGGAATGTCAGAGAGAGAAGGTTGAGTATAGGCACCCAACGGGTTTTCTACAACCATTACCAATTCTAGAGAAGACATGGGAAGTGGTAACCATTGATTTTATAACTAAATTTCCTAGGACAACAAGAAAACATGATTCAATCATGGTAGTGGTTGATAAATGACAAAGGTTGCTCATTTTATTCCTTTAAAAATGACTCATACAACAACTAATATTGCATAAATTTACACGAGGGAGATTGCTAGGTTGCATGGGATACTTAAGGCAATTGTTTCAAATAGAGATACACCGTTTACTTCAAATTTATGGAGGGGTTTGTTTAAATAATTTGGTACAAATATGTACTTTAGCACAACATACCATCCAAAACCAGATGGAAAGATAGAGACAGTCAACCAAGTAATTGAAGACATGTTGAGAATGTATGTGATGGATAAGCCATCTAAGTGGGAGGATTACTTGCACTTGGTTGAGTTTGTCTATAATAATAGGTATCAAGATTCATCGAAAATGAGACCATTTGAAGCTTTGTATGGTAGGAAATGCAATACTCCAGTGAGTTGGGACAAACCATCAGACATAGTGGTACTTGGGCCATAATTTCTCAAGGATTTGGAAGACCAGATGGTTAGAATTAAGAAGAATTTAGAGGCAACTAAAGATAGACAAAAAAATTACGCAGATAATAATAGGACAAATAGAGAATTTAAAGTGGGGGAGCATGTGATTTTAAAAGTGAATCCCAAGAAGAGCTCTTTGATGTTGGGTAGTTGTACAAAGCTGGTAGCCAGATTCTGTGGTCCATTTGAGATATTGGACAAAATAGGGCCAATTGCATACATGCTTGCATTTCCTGCTTCCATCAATGTGCATAATGTATTTCATGTCCCTTTGCTAAAAAAATATGTACATGATCCTAACCATGTTATTGATTGTCATCTTATTTAGGTAGAGACACAAGGAGACTTTTAGGTCTAGCCAATGTGAATATTGGATAGAAAAGTTAGAATGTTCCAAAATCGAGTTATAGATCTAGTAAAATTCCAATGGACCTGCTACACTCCTGGAGATTCTACTTTGGAGCATGAAGATGCCATGCAGGCAGAGTACCTACAAATTTTTGAATAAATTTTGAAATTTTTGTTTTTGTTTCGTATATGCACTGAGGACAGTTCCAAAATAAGGGGGAGGGGAATGTAATACCTCGGTTTTGAGCACCATATTAAATAATGTATTTTTTTAATTTATGAAAGTCCAGAGTTCCCAAACAATTAAAAGAGGCCAATGTGCCTAATAAATGTAATGTTTGGATCATTATTAATAATAAATACATCATTGGCTACTAGACAGACAAGGAAAATACTTATAGGGGGATATTATTCCACACGAGAGGGGGCTTTCTGGGCTAAGTATTTATTTTATATTTTATTTACCCATAATTGTTTTAATAGAGAAGAGTGGTTACATGAGCTTCTTGGGGAAGGCCATGTTGTTGTTGATTTGCACGTAAATATATAAACCCATCTTGTGGGATATTTGGGGGTTCTTCTTCACTCAGTCACTCATTGTTCATTGTTCACACCTTTCATTACATTCTCTCTCCATTCATTCTTTCACCCACTTTTCATTCCTCATTCATGTTTTTGTCTTAGGAAAGAAAAACGAATTGTTGGAGAGGATCCATGGTTTTGTTGGTTGTAATGACTATTAGTGTATTCCAACCATGCATTAATTCCTACATATCTGAGATACATTGGCATTCATTAAGTTTTTCCCACATCTAAGAATCATGAGAGTCCCATCATGGAGATTCTGGACTAGATGCACTAGAGACATGGAAGGAGGTGGACAACCTAAGGGACTGCATGGCAGAGAAGGGGGTCCATTCTCTTGGGTTGTACAATATGGGTAGAAGAGAGATGTTGTACATTGGATTGATGTGTGTGATGGAAATCCTATGAGAGCTTGAGTGTTCACTGGTTTGGGAAGTTGAGTTACACTCTGGAACTACCCTTGTGGATTCATAGCCCTGGCTCATGGGTGACATTACTGTTGAGACTTGGAACAACAATTTTTATGAGTGGGTGGAATGCCCTTGGTCTACAGCCAATTGGTGATTCATTTCATTAACGATAAGTGCTATCTATCATGGTTTTATTTACCTATTTATTTATTCCATTGTGTATTTATTTATCTATGAAATTCGTATCTATAATACGCATGCTTTTTGGTTATTGATGTGAATTATATATGTCTCATTTATTTATGTTGTAGCATGAATATTGAACTCTACATGTGAATATTTCATGCCTCTTTATTAATTATAATTTTTTCTGAATTCAAAATTAGTTCAGAAGTGAGTTTTAAGGTAGCGTTCCCAGTTTGTGGGTGGTTGGGTACGTTACAGTTTACAATAGAACAAGGAAAGACTACAAGTTCATGGTAATAAGATCAAGGATATATGGTATGGACCTTTCGAGATATTGGAGAAGGTGGGAGAGAATACCTACAGACTCAGTATACCCCCATACATGCACATTTACTCAATAATAAATATGGAGAATATCAAACTCTACGAGCCTTCCATGTTGGATCAAGAGGAGGAGAAAGTCCTACCTTCCACAGATGAATTAGCACTAGATACTCAAGCGAAGTTGGCAGAGGAAACAATTTTGTAGAAGCGGTCTAGAACTACAAGACAGGGGTAGCATGACCTTTGGAAGATTGGTTTCAATGGACAACTTCCGGGAAAACAAAGTGGTACTATAGGGAGAAGGTAGAGGAAAAATTTCCTCACCTAATTCAATAAATATTTTGGGGACCAAAAGCTTCCCTAAATGGGAAGGTATGATTCAAATAGGATCATTATATTATTTTTCACCTATCTTGATGCTTTCATAGTGGAAAAAATTGGAGGAATAATGTTGCAAGGTCATTTTAATGGCAGGTCCCAGTTTGGAAAATTGGGACTTGAAACCTTTCGAATCCATTTTGAAGCATCAAACAAATTTTTTGGGGGTAAATAATTTATTATATTTATCTAATACCCCTTGCCTATATTCTACACATCAATACCTTTCCAATGGTGCAAAAATCATGTCAATCATAGCTCATATGAAAAATTTATTCCTCCCGCAAGTTGACCTACCTTATTGACCACCATGGTACGATTGGATACCACGTCATCCCACATTTCTCATGCATATGGGGCTATCCAAGTGTAACATACCCAACAACCAAGTCTGGGCCACACTACTCTAAAAAATCACTTCTAGAACTGATTTCAAATTCTGATAACGATTAATTAATAAAAAAGCATGAAAGAATCACATGCAATTATCAAGATTCATGATACAACATAAAATAAATAAACAATATGTCATGCACAACAATCACCAGCCAACATGCATATTATAAAAAAAATCTCAAAGATAATAATTAATAGACAACAAAAATAAATATACAAGCAAAGGAATCCATGATAGAGAGAACTTATCTTTAAAAGAAATCAATCACCAACTGGTTGCTGACCAAGGACATTCCACCCAACCATAGACGTTGTTGTTCCAAGTTTCAACAGTAGATCACCCTCGATCTAGGGCTATGAATCCAGAAGGATAGTTCCAGGGTGTCACTCATCTTTCCAAATGAGTCAACACTCAATATCTCATAGGTTTATCAACACATAACAATCCAAAGTACACCAACTCTCTTATCTCTAACTTGCACCACCCAAAGACAATGTGTTAGGAACCAAATAGCAATATAGCATCGAAAAACCTCATAAAAAGTACTCAACGCCTTGAAAAAGAGATAATTTCAGATAATAAGCCTCTTCGAGGGGGAAACCTCCTTTTACCCCACTTAAATGTTCAAGTACAAGATGATTCAAAATGAAAATGTCTCCTTGGTATAT
>ML792660.1:0-19951 GCA_009831015.1 Picea engelmannii | reverse complement strand
TCCGCTTCTAGAAGGATCTTCCTCTAGATGCTTCTTTTTAGTATAAATAGGAGTCGTGGGTATGAGAACCCTAGCTTGGATATTATTGTAACAGAGCGCTGCTCGATTGGAGGTTGCCCCCTCGAAGAGGCCTGTGAACATTGTTATCTGATTCAAAGTGTTATTTTTGTTGCTATTTTGTATATCATTTCTGTGTATTGTGAAGATTATGCTGGATATTTTATTGTTATTCTGTCATTTCTAGTATTTCGTTTCGGTTCTGCATATTTTATATATCTGGTATCTTGCATATGCGAACCTACGCTAGATTATTTGTATGGCTTTGGAGTAGGTGGTGAAGATAAATATCCAAAGATATAAAACAAACATAGAATCATGAGTTAGGGAGAGAAATCAATTTTCCACATCATTGTCCTGGGAAACCCTTCTCACACAAGGGTCAATCATGAGGTCACATTAGGGCCAAAAGAGTAACTAAACCCACTTCATTGATCTTGGTGGAGTGGTCTGCACATATTACAAATGATGTCGTTAGAGACTTGTGGATCACTTGGGAGGTTCACACCTCGGTTAGAGGCACCTCTCAAAGGGATTTGGGGTTTCAAACCTGCCCTTGCATGTATACCTGACTATCGACTATTTCCCCAAGCTCTACTATTGTAAGTGGTAACCTTAGTGGCCATAATATTTAGGGTTCATACACAAGGTGACGACGAAGGGGACAATATTTGTTGTACCTGGAACAAACATTGGTCAAACTCAATCGAGCTCCTTAGAGGGTAACCCATGGTTTCACTGCATGGAAACTTGCACCAGGGTGTAAGTATGTTATTCAGGTCTCCAATGTAACTGTTCCATCCTCTCTATCTCAACCCCTTCCTATATTTATCTTGGGATGTTGGACTTCATAACCAACTAGTGGTTTCATTGTGGGAAGGTTTGTTTGTATGATTGCTTCCTAGATTTCTTAGCACGTGCTCTTTGTTTTTCTTAGAGGACCTTAGGTTGAATTAGTGTTTATGGTGTCAATTCCTAGAACTACCAATGAAGGAACCCCTTCTCCCAGGGAACCTTTTGTTCTTCCTTCTTTTGGAAATCTTGGTCCGCCTTATATTTCCAAACTGAGTCTTCTCGGACTCACTATCAGGTTAGCGGTATGGTTGTTTTCCACTTCAGTAATGTCAAATGATCCCAATGCTTCGAATGAAAGAAACTCACCCCAAGAACATGTATCTCATATTGACCCTTCACCTTCTTCACTAGTTGTGTATTCTTCCCTTTTTTCTCATTTTCGTAGTGTAAACTTTGAAGCTAGTATCCATGTGGATAAGAAGAAGAAAAGGAAGATTAAGAAAAAGAAAAATAATCAAGGGGCCAAAATTTCAACCACTGCAAGACATGTTGGAAGCAATCAACTAATTATTGTCAATCAGGCTTGGAATATTTATGAGGTTCACAAGCCTATCAAGACAACTTGAAAACCCAAATTCCCTTACAGGATTTGTAAGGGTGACCACCTTCTTAAGGATTTTCCTGGTATTCCCAAGGTTTTAGACGTGTGGTCCATGAGTTACAAAAAACTCTTGTCATAATCCTTTGCATGCCATGCTGGTGACAACTCGTCAAATAATGAAAGTAAGGTTTAGGAGAAGAAAAGTAGAGTCAAATTTCCTTGTAGGTTATGTGAAGGAAGTCATAAAACTCACCTTTTCCCTCATATGGATGAAGCATCAAAATTGTTGGAAGAAATAACTATTTCCTAAACACAAATTCCAACTACTTTTCGTAATATCTCTCCCAACCCATCATTGGCTGCTAAAGTGATCGATCTGATTCCGTCATCAGTCGATCCCACTCTTCTCTTGAAGAGTGAAGCTAAAATGGTCGATCGTTTCCCTCGTCGGTCAATCCCACTTTTCCCATGAAGAGTGAAATCCAAGTGGTCGACCCAAATCCATCATTGGTTGATCCTTCTCTCCCCTTAGAGAGTGACATCCACCAAGTGATCAATCTGATCCCATCATCGGTCGATCCCACTCTCAAGTTAGAGAGTGAAGTCAATATTGCTCAAGTTTTTCTTGTTAATATCAATTCTACCATACACGGGGGAATTTATCCTTATACTATTGAACCCCCTCCAACTAATGAGGCCATTTGTTTCGATTGCCATGGGATAACTAGACCTCATCTTCCTTCCTACATACCTCTCCAAATCATTGTTCAGGTTTGTGGTAGCTTGAGAATCCCTCATATTATCATAGACAAAGGTGCTTCCATTAGTATTCTATCCTCAACTGCTTGGCAATCTTTGGGTTTTTGTTAGATTGTGTCAGTCACCTAGAATTTGTTATCTTTTAACAAACAAATCACTCAATGTTTAGGGATCCTTCTTCAATTACCCATTACTTTAGGAGGGAAAAAAATATTTATTAATGTTATGGTAGTTCATGACCCCTTGGATTTTACTTTTCTCTTTGGGAGAGATTATGTCTACTCCATGAAAGATATCCTGTCCACTCTCTTTCGAGTGATGTCTTTCCCTCATAATGGAAACATTGTGACTATCGATCAACTTTAGTTTGTTGATCCT
The DNA here is from genome assembly GCA_009831015.1 of Picea engelmannii. Lineage (NCBI taxonomy): Eukaryota > Viridiplantae > Streptophyta > Pinopsida > Pinales > Pinaceae > Picea > Picea engelmannii. The sequence goes on along the minus strand of ML792660.1, from coordinate 17,361 downwards.
CAATTGACTACAAACCACCTTCTTTCCCTAAATGATCCTTATGTTCAAGTGGTATTGCCCCTACCATGGGTTAATTATGTAGAAATATGTCCCATGCATTTAGCTCCAGATGAGGATTCTTTTGACTTAGATACAAAAGTTGACATGGTGATCTCTTCGATAGGGATATTAGAGCTTTATCTCCTTACCCCTATTTCATCCCTCGAAATTTATTCCTTCAAGAGCATTTTTATTCCATCCAACGAATATCTCTTGGAATCCATGATTGAGGTATGTCCCTTGACATGTATTCCTTCTAGAGTATTGTCCTCTTGGAAGCCATGATAAAGAATAAGTAATGAGCACAGTTTTATTTTAGGTTCCAAGCTCACTAAAAAATGAAACCAAAGTCAAGAAAAGTTCCCATTTCTATGTCAAGCTCGTTAAAAAATGAAACATAGGTTTGGGAACCGAACCCAAAGGTTATGAGAATAGCTATTTTCCTGTGTCAATCTAGTTAAAAAATGAAACAACTGCCTCTCCCTTTGAGTCGATTATTTCACTAGAAATCATACATGAACCTTCATTTCATCCACCTGTGTCAATTGATCCTCTTTCCTACTCCTTCTATGGTGAACATTTTCCTATTAGTAACCAAGAGTCTATTATGGTATAAAAATTGGTGATAGGAGAGGAGTTGGTGAATGAAACGAAGCTTGGGGGGGCATGTCCTCAACCTCTAGACATCATGTTGGAGTTAAACCACTAGCTTCTCAAGATGGGGGAAAAGTGAAAACCTCTCATAGGTATCCCATGAAACCTTTGAACATTACATTGGGAAAAATGAGCATAGTTATTTCTCTGTTTCAAGCTCGTTAAAAAATGAAGCATATTTTATGCTTAATGGTTACGCTTGCCACTACTTCACTATTATTTTCCCCCTAACTTAATTATATATTGCTAATGCTTTGTGTTATTTTTCGTCTCACTTTATTATAGCCATTGCAATTATTCTTCACACTAGCCGTTCACATCAGGTTGCTAACATTTTGCAATATAAATCTAGAGAGACACGCTACTAGGAGTGATCCTTGCTTGGGAGTCGTTCCCATTGTAACATACTAGTCTTTTCTAGAATGAGCTTAGTATTTTTTCTTTCTCATGCTCATAAATACATGAGAATAGGTTACCGAGATCAGTATTTGTTCTTTCTCATGCTCGCTAATACATGAGAATAGGTTACCGAGTATACTTTTATCTCTTTTTCAGAATCGTAAAACCTACACAAAAAATGAACTCTTTGGAGTCTCCTTTAAGCTCTTTTAAGACTCCCTAAACATGAAAATATTGTTGAGTGATATTGCTTCCTTTCACACTTGTTAAAAGGTTTAAAAGGGTGTATTTCGAGTGGTAATTTATCTCTTTTTCGGCCTCGCGAGACTAATTACAAAAAAAGAATACTCTAGTCAAGAATGACTAGAAGAGTTCTCCCTTGTATTGTTTTACACTTTTTCGGGCTTGGGAGACTAAATTTAGAAAATATTCACACATGGAGTCATATTTAAGTTATTTTCAGACTCTCTAAACATGAAAAACCATTGAATTCACCTTCTTTGGGCTCATAAAATTATGCATTGAGGTACCTATGTGATTCCAATCTCCAGGACCCATATGGGACTGGACCCATCCTTCTTCAGGTTCGTTAAACATATGTCGAGGGACTGATCGAATATGAGCTATATTGAGCATCATTTATCCTCCTCAAGCTCGTTAAAAGACAAAGTGGTAGTCATCAATCATGATGGGGGAAAAATTGAAAGAAGTGGGTCAATTTTTTTGGAATCCCTTATGGTGGCTATTGTTGTTGCCCTTGAACATGGAACATGTTTGCATATCTCCTTACAATTGGGTAATTTGATTGTCTCTGAGTCATACCAATTCCATGTGTCATTGTAATTTTTTTTTTGAGTCGAAGAGTGTTCTTATTATCATCACATTATGCTCTTGGTAATCGTGAGTCAAAGTTTCCAAGTCTTGTGTCATTCCTCACAATGTTCAAGGGAAATTTCATTTCAAACCATCCCATTTTCAATATTACCACCAATATCCATTTCCCGTGTCAGTCCATACTCATTTAATCCACCATATTACATCACTTTCCTATGTCTATTTCATGTTAATGATGAGGGATACATCATGGCCCTCCTTCGACGAGTCTATTCCTATTGACTTCAACACATTATCCAGGAATTAGAATTAGAAACTAGTTAGTACCTTGGGACCTGCATGCCTCAATGGCATGCCTCCTCGCTTCCGAAAATAGGTTCACACAATTAACCTTTGATCAGATGATTCCACGAATACTCGTCCTCAAATAATTTATTCAAATTTGTTGGAATGTACTGAAGGTACCTTGGGAATCATTGTCATCATTGGTGATTTTCCTCGCACTTGTTAATGGTATATCTCAATGATCGATAATAAAGTGGTTTCTACAATGTTTGATAAGTCATTTATTCACATGTCTAGAATTGTACCGTTTCAGGATTGGGACGAAGGCCCTGGGTTGGGAGATCACTTTGTTATGTCTTTTCCCAGGCTATGATGGAGATCATTTGAACATGTAAAAGATCCCATTATAATCTCCATGCTGGAAATTTTAATGATAAATATACTTTCACATAGATCCACTTTGTATTGATCCATGGCTATGTTTTTTATTCTCATAGCTCCACTGTGTATTTTTTGTGGTTGTGATCAGTTCATGTCATGGCGGTATGGATCCACATTGTATCTTTGGTGGCCATATCCTTAGTTATTATTCTCATGGAACCAAAGTGTATTGGTTGGAGGCCATGCTTTGAGTCAACTCATATTCCGAGCATTGGTAATCTTGCCTTGGGAATGAAAACATATATTTATATTGTTTGATGGTTGTTTGTAGCTTCTACTAGGTTCTCCTACTCCAACACCCTTGCATTCAAGAATTTTTAAAGTGTTTCGGCCATTAGTTTCTCTTCTCACCTCACACTTTAGGGGGAATCTGTTACACATCAAAATGTCACACTTAATTTTCACACCCTAAGTGTCACAAGTCACAAGTGTCATGAAGTACCTTATGCACCTTGTTAAGTGTCGCATGCACTTTGTCAAGTGTCGTATGCACATTACTAAGTGTCGCATGCATTTTTCAAGTGTCACAACCCATTGACACCATGAAACACATTTTTCATAATCCCTAAGTCATATTGGAGGAATAAACCCATCATTTCAAGGCTAGAAACATGTTTTTTACTTGGAAAATTGACCATTTTGGGGGCATTTATGAAGGGTGGCACCCCCTTGGAAATGTTGGGGGAGCGTCGTTTTTTGAGCATTTATGAAGGGTGGCGCCTTCCTGGCCATGACAGGGGAGTTCCACTACATTAGGGTGTCACTCCTTTCCCCTTTTTAGGGAGTTCCAATGTCTCTTTGTCTCTAATTCAAGGGGAGCACCAGTTTGGTTGGAGGAAAATATGACAAATCCTACCTTTTCATAAGGGAAAACTCTGAAGAGATGAGGTTGTTTTAGGTCAAATCCTATCCTAAGGAACTATATTTGGATAAAATCCCAACTCATGGATCCCTATTTTGAACCACTTCCCTTATTAGCTCATGGTGGTTGAGCCTCCCAATCCTATAAATTGAAGGCATTTCCAAGGTGAAAGTAGGGGAATATTTTAGGTGTCAAACCTTTGATCCTGGGAGAAAGAATCCATTGAAGTATAAACATTTTGATCTCAAGTATTTCATGCAAGGGATATATTAGGAGAGCTTGGATAATATTTCTACAACATCAATGTAATTTATAACTACCTTATTTTGGCTTTCCGTTCAATATTAGTTTGGCCTATTCCTTTCTCTATTACGTTTATGATAATGTATATGCTTAAGTTAAATTGGGTATATATAGATCTATTTTTTTTCTAATGAAATATAGTATAAGTATAAAGGTTTTCCTTTGTCTTGGAGGTCTCTTCGATCGCTGAAGGAATTAGAGAAGTGAGGGAAAATGATAGAGCAAAAAGGACAAACTTTGGGAAACATGTGTTTCTTTCTCCTTCTTTGTACATGTTAATGAACTAGATCTATAAGGAAAGTAGAAACCATTTGTTTACTTATATATTTGAACCAAATAAGGGATCTTGGTCCAAATCTAAGCTTAACCAGAGGATAAATATATCATATGAAGGTCAAAATACTATGTGCACATGAATTGTTCATTATTATTCATAAAAAGGAAATTAATTTAGTGTGAGAATCCACCTCACATTTAGTTTCTTAATATCAAGGAGAAGTTGAGAATATCATGGATGGTTGAGATATTTTCTCAAACCAATATCCTAATTTGATGGATCTTGAGAAATATCTCCTCCCTAAAATCCTTGAGAGTCATTTTCTCCCTAAAATCCTTGAGAGATATTTTCTCCCTAAAAATATTGGAGATCTCGATTTAGTGGATCTAGTGAGTGATCTTCTCCATGGTGGTTAAACCTCCAAATCCTATATAATGAGGTAATTCTGAGGTGAAAGGAGGAATATTACAGGTTTCAAACCTTTGATCTTGGGAGAAAGAATCCAGTGAAGAATCAACATTTTGATCTCAAGAATTTCATGCAAGGAGTTGGATGAGGAGAGCTTGGAGAATATTGTTGCGACATCAACTTGATTTGTAAGTTACTTCTTTTGGAATTCCATTAATATTAACTTGGCCTATTCCTTTCATTATGTTTTTCATTGTAATGTCTATGCTCAAGTCAAATAAGGTATACATATATCTTGTTTTTATCTAATGAAATCTAGAAGAAGTAGAAATGTTTGTCCTTGTCTTGCAGGTCTCTTTGATCACTGAAGGAATTAGAACAACGAGGAAAAAGGATGGAACAACGAGGAAAAAATTCTGAAAATAGGTGTGTCTTCCTTATTCTATCTATAGGTTAATGAAATAGATCTATAAGGAAAATAACAACCGTTTGTTTACTTTTGTATTTGGACCAAAGAAGGGGTATTGGTCCAAAGGGGAACTTAACCTGTCGGTAGGGTAATATTTTTCAGAACAATAATGTTGGTATTTAACAACAACATTTCAAATTCTTCTCTTTAAATATGAATGTTGCATACTAATGGTTGTAGCATGCATGGTATGTAACTTTCCATTGAGTACATCAACAACTTTATTTTCTTTTCCTTTGATATGCTTGATGTCAAAATCATATTCACTTAAAAATTCCAGCCATCTTGTCTGCCTGGAATTTAAAGTTGGTCGTTCAAAAATATATTTCAGACCACTATGGTCTGTCCTTAGTTCAAATATCTTTCCCATGAGATAATTCCCCCACATCTTCAATGCATGAACTATGGAAGAAAGCTTCGAATCATGCGTGTCATAATTCCTCTCATGTTATTTAAGATTTTTTGACTCATCACTAATGACATGCCCATTTTGAGTGAGGAATCCACCAATTCCTTACTTGCATGCCTCTGTACATGCCAAAAAATTCTCATTTGGGTTGAAAATATTTAAAATAGGTGCACTAGTAAGTAATTCTTTCAAAAAATTAAAATTATCTTCACACTCTACTATCCATTCAAACTTAATTCCCTTCTTTTGCAAAGAATTGATGGGATGAGAAATCTTAGAGAAATATTCTATAAACCTCATGTAGTATCCAACTAATCCCATGAAATATATGATTTCAGAAACATTTATTGGTGTTGGCCATCCTCTAATGGCTTCAATATTCTCTCGATCCACTGTTATGCCTTCATCTGAAATAGTGTGTCCCAAATAATGGATCTATTCTTGGTAAAAAGAACACTTACTAAGGTTAGCATAAATATGGTGTTCCCGTAGTACTTGCAACACCAACCTCAAGTGATATTCATGCTTTTCCTCAGACCTAGAATAAATAAGTATTTCATCCAAGAACACAATGACAAACTTATCCAAATAATTTCTAAATATGCCATTCATTAAGAACATAAAGACAACTAGTTCATTGGTCAGTCCAAATGGAACCACTACAAATTCATAATGTCCATACCTGGTTCTAAATTTTATCTTATTGATGTCTTCTTCCTCAATTCTTACGTGATGGTATCCTGATCTCAAGTCTATCTTTGAAAATATATTTTTTCCTCTAAGTTGATCAAAGAGGCCATCAATTCTGGGTAGAGGGTATTTTTTCTTCATGGTGGCTTTATTCAACTATCTAAAGTCAATACACAGCCTCAATGTTCCATCCTTATTTTTCACAAAGAGTATTGGTGCTCCCTAAGGTGAAACACTTGGGCGTATGTACCCTTTCTTCAACAATTCTTCTAGCTGCATTTGTAATTATTTCAATTTGAGTGTACTCATTCTGTAATGTGTTTTTGATATCGGGGAAACTCCTGGTACTAAATCAATAAGGAAATGTATTTCCCTCTTTGGTGGAAATCCTGGTATTCCTTGGAATACATATTTAAACTGCTGCAATACTAAAAAATCTTCAAGGCTTGGCCCTTTTGTATTTTATGGTTCCTCCACATGAGTTGCATACAATTGAAATCCTTTCTTGAAACATATATTCAAATTTAATTCTAGAATATCCCTTATAGAAATGGGTCTTGGAATTCCTCTCACAGTGCTATGTTTTCCTTCTTCATCAATACATGTAAAAGTATTGTTATGACAATCCAGGATAGCATGGTGCTTGTCCATTCAATCCATTCCAATTTGGATATCATAAGATATTAATGGTATGATATTCATATCAACATTAATACTCACTCCATTCACATTTATTGAATAACTTCTAACAACCTAATTGATCCTTCTTTTGGTTCCAATGGCTAGTTGAACCAAGCTTGATTTCTCAAGATTATTTTTCTCCAAATGTAATATATATACTATTTTAGCATGAATGTAACAATGGATTTCTCTTAAATAAATTAAAATAAAAACATGATGATTAATGATATTACCTTCCACTTCAATCATATTGGATTGGTACTATGCTTGTCGATCTTCTAAGACTGCATGTATTCTACCCATGTCTTCTACTGTTGTATCCTCTTGGATGTTGTGAATGGTATTCAATTTGTCTTCTCTATGATGATAATCCTTGTACATGTGATATTCTATGCATCCCCAACATTTGATTGGTTGTATTCCTCTTTTTCCCAAGGATTCTTCTCTCTTGGATTCATCCTTAGCAGACTGATCTTGTTGATTTTTATTAGGTATGTTTTTGTTGAAAGGGAGTTTGAATCCCTTCTCTGATCATATTTCTCTTTATTCTTATCCTTCCAATATTTTTGCATAGATTCTTTGCCCTTTCCTTTCTCATATAGGTACTTAAACTTCCTAATGGTATCTTTCAAATTCCTAGGATCATCATACCGAATCTTTTCCTTATAAAAGGATGGCAATCCACTCAAAAACCTCTACATCTTCACTTTTTCATCCTTGATAAACCCCACATACTTCAACAATCCCAAGAGCTTCTTTTCATATTATGCCATGGTTATACTTCCCAACCTGAGTTCAAAGAACTCTTACATATTCTTGTCATCGAAGTGATCTGAAAGATACACCTTCTTGTTGTATTATTGAGAGGAGGGGTGAATCAGTAATACAGATTTTTAATCCTTTTAACCACAGTATGGAAGTGTTATTTATCTTTGTGATCAATATAGAATTATCATCCAATAATTGCAGAGTAAATAAACCATGAACAAATGAACAATCATACACATACACAGTACACCATTATTTTTACATGGAAACCCAATGCGAGAGAAAACCACATAATTCCTTTTCTTATATGTCTTTAAGAATTACAATCATTGGAAGCACCAACTTCCTTTTTTCTCCAGCTACAACTGGAAGGAGGCTCTGACCCCCTATATTTCCAGGCTAGAACCTAAGGGAAGCTACAACTCCCAAATTCTTTGGCTACAACCAGAAGGAGGCTACAACCCCCTATTTTCTAGCTACAACTAGAAGGTGGATACAACCACCTATCCTTATCACATACTGTCTCCTTGAAATACAAAGTTCAAATGAAGAAACCACTGCCACATTGTCACTGTGAGTATACCACTATAAACCTATACCAACCTGTACCAATGACCTGTAGCCAACCTGTACCACTTCCCTGTAATCAAACTATACCTAAACTGAGACTGTACCAATAAAAAACAACATATACACACCATTTATATTCTAAAACACTGATATGTATGCACCCTATATATATTGGAGCACGCCTATGTACGCGAGCTATCTGTACTACAGCCTGCATGTGCCTTCTGAAAACTAGGGTTTTCTCTCTCTGAAAACTCTAACCCTCTTTAGTTTCTGTGAAATCATATTGAAACATGTCATTATGTCCATGCTGTAACTGTGACTTTTTCATATATCCTCATATATATCCTTTGACCAAATGCATCTATATCTCTCTAGTCATGTTCCATATAAGTGTGTATAATCATGAACAAGTAAAATAACCCTCACATGAACTAGACATCAAACCATTCTAATATAAAACCTCGCAATACATCAACCACTTCACAAATATAATCTCTCAACAATGTACCACAAAAACCCTTAACCATATGCCAAGAAATACAAGATGTGCCTCAACTCTAATAAGATGTATCAATGATAAATATTGATTATACCAGCACTATATTTCTATCGATATGACTTATACAGAAAGTCCCATGCAACCACTAATATCTCTAGGGAAAATCCTCAAACCCCCATAACCATTTCTCATGTAGACAACAAAATCTAACTACTCATAGAAATAAGACATACATTTTGAACCAATCAATAGATCTGATGTACCTGATCACTGTAGACCTTCTTGGGAGCTTTCTTTCAGACTTTAGAGACCTGAAATCCTCATATTCTCAAGTTTTAGGGATTTACCCTCTTGTACACACCCTATCATATTGCTAACCCGTGTACATACGTGCCCTTCTCCACTACAGAATGCGTACACCTAAAAAACTAGGGTTTTTCAATATTTTCTATAATTCCAAAACTTTTGTCGTCAACCCTTTGTGCTACCTTAGACTTGCACAACTTTAAATATATCAATGAGTGCTTGTAATAAACCTTACACAATAATATATATTCAATGTTATTAATAGGTGCTAATATGATATCCTTTCTCTCTTGTTTATACTTCCATGTAGCTTCCTCAAGGGGTTACCTTCTAACCAACTTAACCCAATTTCCTTCTTTTAGGGATAACCCACTTCTAACCACTTGTCCAGTTCTAACCCACTTTGCTACAAATAGTAAATTGTCCACTTCTAGTTGCAACTAATTTATTTTTAATTGTTTTCTTATTGCAACAACTTAACCCATGATTAACTCCTAGTTTCACTCACTTGACTAGTCAACTTCTTCTAGAAGCTTCTAGAATAATTTTGACTTCTTTGACCTTCTAGATAACTCATGAGGGTTCTCCAACTTCACAAGGACATAAATTTATAACCGTGAGGAATTATGTGGCATTCCACATATCACCAGAAATGGCATGACATCTAATATCCATCTAAAATAGTATTACCTACAAATATATTAAAATTCATACCATTATACATCAATCAAACTAAATTCCTTTAACCATACTATTGGGGCTACTAGAATTTTCTACTGGACCTTCTTCAAGGATTGACATCAATGACAACCAACCCAATTAATCAACAATCTCCTCCTTTGGCATTGATGGAAACACTCTGATACAATACTATGAAGTTATATCACTTATGCTCCCCCTGTGACCATTGCTCCCCCTGGAAGCATACCTCTTTGATATCTCTCCAAGCATCTAACTCTCTTTCCTACATTTGATGAATCTCTCCCCCTTTGACATCAATGGAAAAGGTAACTTCTTGTCTAGGGTTGCTCACCTAACTAAACTATCCTTGGGGATACTCCCCTAGACTGAAATCTTCTTGAACCTGATCTCCTAACCTGAACTGTCCTCTGTATGATGCTTCCTCGTGTAAATCTAAGACATATAAGATACACATTCAAAAACATTAATTTTGGAGTAGAAATTAGTATGAGTCTCTGGTGAAGATACTCAAAGGCTTCCCTTGGAAGCATTTTTGTGAAGATATCTACAACATGTTCTTTTGTCCCCACATATTCAACTCTAATGTTCTTCTTTGCAACCTGTTTCCGTAGGAAGTGATACTTGATTGGAATGTGCTTCATCTTGGAGTGCATCACTAGATTCTTTGAGATACTGATAGTGATTGTATTATCACAATATATAAGAATGGGATCATCATACTCAACCTGTATATATATCAAAGTTTGTTTCATCCATAGAACCTTTATACAACAAGTTGTTGCTGCAATATACTCTGCTTTGGTTGTATACAATGATACTAATGATTGTTTCTTGCTTAGCCAAGATACCAAACACTCATCGAAGTAGAATTTCGCTCCATTGGTGCTTCATTGTTCATCAATGAAACCTACCCAATCTACATCTGTGTAGGAAATAAGTGATAGATACTTTCCTTTTGGATACCATAATCCAAACTCTTTTGTGCCCTTTTAGATATTTGAAAATCCTCTTCACTGCTAGAACATGTCATTCCTTTCATGCTCCCTGAAATCGTGCCATGTTTCCAACTGTCTGCATTACATATGGTATGGATGTTGTCACATATAGTAAGTTTCCAATCATTGACCTGTACTGCCTTTGATCTGTAGACTTTGAATCATCATCTTCACTCAACTTTCAATTAGTTTGCATAGGACTGTTAATTTGTTTGCAATCTTTCATTCCGAATCTCTTTAGTATTTCTTTGATATACTTAGTTTGAGAAATAAAAATTCCTTGGTTTCTTTGACATATATGAAGACCCAGAAAGAAGGCTAGTTCTCCAAGTAATGACATTTCAAATTCATTTTGAATATTCTTTTCAAATTTCCAGCTTAACCTGTCGTCATCACTTCCAAAAATAATATCATCAACATAAAATTCAATTAATAGAATACTATCTTGAGTTACCTTGATGTAGATGTTGTTGTCTGCATTTCCTTTTATGAACCCTTATTGTTGTAGATATCTATCTAGTCTATAGTACCATGCTCTAGGAGCCCGTTTTAGACCATACAAGGCCTTCTACAACCTGCACACATAATCTTCATTCTCTGGCAACTAAAATCCTTCTGGTTGTTCAATGCATACATCGTCTTCAAGTTCCCGATTCAGAAAAACTGATTTCATGTCCATATGATACACTTTAATATTCTTGGAGCATGAATAAGCTAAGATCAATTGGATTGCTTCCATTATGTCAAACTGGGGAAAATGTCTCTTCAAAGTCGATGCCTTCAACCTGTGCGTATCCTTTACATACCAGTCTAGATTTGTTCTTGGTAACCTGTCTATCTTCATTCAATTGACTTCTAAAGACTCACTTTGTGCTAATCACATTCTTGTACCTTGGTATTGGAACCAATTCCCAAGTGTCATTGTTCTCTATTTGATCCAACTCTTCATTCATGGCCTTTTTCATGAATTCATCCTTGTTGGCTTCTTCAAAACTATTTGGATTGATCGAAGATAAGAGTGCTAGGTGCATTTGTTTTGGTGAATGAATTTTTCTTCTAGTCTCAATTCATGCATATTTGTTCCCAATAATCTGATCTGAAGGATGATTCTTTTGTACTCATTTGCTAGGTTTCTTTGGAGGCACTTGTTGAACTTGTTGTTCTACTTTTGTTTGATCTTCTTCATCTTCCCCTTCTGCTACTTCTTCATCATTTGCTTCTTCTTTGTAAACTTGTTCCACTGATTTCTTTTATTCTTCCTTGATTTTCATCCAGTTGTTTCATTAATTGTTACATTGATGCTTTCCACAAATTTGTTGAGCATTAGATTATAACACTTGTATGTTTTCCTTGTCCTTGAGTAACCAACAAGTATGCCTTTTTCCACACGAGATTCAAAATTTCCCATTCTCTCATATTCTCTTTTGATGTAGCATTTGCTTCTGAACACTCTGAAGTGCTTCACATTTGTTGGTATTCCTTTCCATATCTCATAGGGAGTTTTTTCACTGTTGTTTCTGATCATTAATCTATTTTTAATGTGGACTGTTGTATGCATTGTATGTTTCCAAAATACATCTCTCAATTAAGAATCCATTAACATTGTTTGAGCCATTTCCTATACTATCATGTTCTTTCTTTCAACAACTCCATTCTGTTGAGGTGTCCTAGCAACGAAGAATTGCCTTTTTATTCAATGCTTGCTGCAGAAATCCATAAATTCCTTTGAAGTAAACTCTCCTCCATTATCAGATCTCAAACATTTGATTTTTGAATCCATTTAATTTTCAACCATTTCCTTATATATCTTGAAGTTTTCAAATGATTCTGACTTTTTCCTGAGAAAACAAACTGCAATCATTCTTATATAATCATCAACCAATAACATAAAGTATTTATCACATTTTAAACCCTTTGTTCTAGTTGGTACAACTAGATCAATATGCACAATTTTCAGTCGTCTTGTCATTGAGTATTCCTTTGATTTGAACCTCATCTTTGTTTTCTTTCCTCATTGAAAATGCTTTCATAATGTGTTGGTTGGTTTCGTGATCTCGGAAATTTCTCTGACTACTTCCTTTTTGTTGACTTTGATGAGGTTATCGAAATTTCTATGAACCATTATTTTGTGCCATAGCCAAACTTCATCTTCCTTTCCTAGACAACACTTTTAATTTTCAATTTCACTTAATACATATATGTTGCTTGAAGTGCTTGCAGATGTTGCAATCAATTTTCTTGAACCTGCATTTCTTATCTCACACTTGTGTGAATCGAATGTAATTTTATGACCTTGGTCACACATTTGAATTACACTTAGAAGATTATTTTTCATATATTCCACTAGTAGAACATTTTTTTTCCTTGGTATTCTTGTTTGCAATTATGACTGTGCCCTTTCCAATTATTCTAGTTGAGTCATCATTTCCAAAGGAGATTGATCCATCTCTTTCTTTGCTTAATGTAAGAAACCTGTCTTCATCACCTTTCATGTGCTTTGAACATCCACTGTCAACATATCAACCACATTTCTTGTGTTCAAATTGTAGAGAGAGTGTGCATTCTTCATTGTTAAAATGGTCCTTCTTTCTTATCCATATTCTTTGTTGAGGTTCTTGTCTGTGATTGTTGTTATTCTTTTGTGATTCTCTAGGAGGGACTGCCATTCTACAATCTTTGTCCATGTGTCCAAAGTTGTTGCATTTGTAGAATTCCACTTCAGTGCTCAATGATTCAATCATGTTGTAGCTTATTCTCTGTGTTTCACTAGTCCTTATTGGATAACCATTTTGTGAATGACTTTCAAAGTTGTTTTTGTTCCTTCTATTAGCTCTGCAATTTACATATTTATGTCCAAAATTATTACATGCATAACATAAACCAAAAAAGATTGTTTGATACTAGGGAGTTGAAGATATTCTGAAAGGAGTTACTCTTCTAAAAACTTCTTCATCCTGAGACCTGCTTGGTTTTGACTGTCGTTGATTTTGAAATGTGACTCTTCTAGGTGGAGGAGTGTCCCTATTATCTTCCCTGTAAAATTTCTTATCTCCTCTAACTGTCTTTCCATAGATTCTTGGTTGTGTTTCTTAATCTGTAGTTTTGGAGCTTGAGCCTCTTTCTGTCTGATTGTATCCTAGCCCATAATTTTCATTATGTGGCCTTTGACTATTGATAATATTATCCAAAGCCTTTGAGTTATTTTGCATGTTCTTCTATTGAAGATATTTTCTCAATGTAACAACCTTTGCTTCCAAATTTCCAATGATCGTGTCTTTTTCTTCTAGTTGTTCTTTGAGTGATTCTTCAATTATTTTGTCTTCTTCTATTTGAACCTTTAATTTAGTGATAATCTTCTCTAGTTCTTCATATTTTGAATTTTGAGTGTCTTCTTTCTTGTCTAGTCCTTCTTGGAGTTTCTTGTTTTTTGTCTTTTCTCTTTTTATAACTTCTATAGAACTAAATACTTCTTCTATGTAGTCAACTTCTGCTTCTTCATACTCCTCTTCGATGTATTCTTTATTGGATTCTTCTATTTCCATGAATATAACTCTTTCTTTCTCACTTTCACCAACTTCATCTTCGTTTGACGAGGAGAAGTCTTATTTGGTGCAAAAAAATTTCTTGAAGACTTTCTTTTTAGTTATTTTTCCTTTATATGTTTGTTTTTTGTTTGAATCATCCTATTCATTTATTTTATTTTTCTTGTGAGTAAATGTGTTAACAAAATGACCAATACCATCACAGTTAAAACAAATCAATGGAAGCTTACCTTTATATCTATCGTCGGTTCCCTTTTTCAATCTTCTGACAAAGTTGGCCACTTCTTCATCGTCTTCTGAGATGTCACCGTTGCTACTATATTCTTTTTCATTTTCCTTGCTCTTTTTATTTGACCTTTTGGATGCTTTCAATGCTGCTTATTTTATACCTAGATTTTCCTATTCAATTCTCATTTCTTAGTCTATGAAGATTCCATGTAGTTCATACATGCTTATTGAGTCTAGATATTCTCTTTCTTCTATTACTGAAATCTTAGGATGAAATCTCATTGGAAGAGATCTTAGTACCTTTTGAAAAATTATAGATTCATCAAATTCTTCTCCCAATCATACGAATTCTTTCATTGTTTCATCAACTCGTAATAAGTAAGCTGCAATATTCACATCTTCCTTCATCTTTAACTGTTCGAATTAACCTTTGTAAGTTTGAATATTTTCTTCTTCGACTTTTGAATCTCCTTCATAAATATTCTGAAGTTTTTCCCAAATATCTTTATCGGAGTTACAATGTATAAATTTGGGAATCACAAAGACCATTCAGAAGTGCATTTGTGTATTTTGAATTATTTATACTGATTTTCTTTTCGTTTTCATTTGTTCACGGAACTGTTGGTTCTTTTCATCCATATACAACTAATTTCCAAACCTCAAATCCATGTGCATGTACATATGTTTTCTTCCTTATACTCCAAAATTCATAGTTATATCCATCGAACTATGGTATTCCATTTTTATACATACTGTTTCTCTCCATGATCTACCTTTCAGTAGTTAAACTGATTTCTGAAGGAACCTTCTCTGATACCAATTGTTGGATTACTGAGAGGGGGGGTGAATCAATAATAGATATTTTTAATCCTTTTAACCACAATATGCAAGTGATTCAAGTGTTGTTTATCTTTGTGATAAATATAGCATTATCATCCAATAAGTGCAAAGTAAATAAACCATGAACAAATGAACAATCATATATATACACAGTACACCAATAGTTTTACATGGAAACCCAATGCGGAAGAAAACCCCATAATGTTTTTTCTTATATGTCTTTAAGAATTACATTCATTGGAAGCACCAACTTCCTTTTTTTCTCCAGCTACAACTGGAAGGAGGATCTGACCCCCCATATGTTCAGGCTACAACCTAAGGGAAGCTACAACTCCCCAATTCTCTGGCTACAACCAGATGGAGGATACAACCCCCTATGTTTTCTGGCTACAACTGGAAGGTGGCTACAACCACCTATCCTTTCCCCGTCCTCCCTCCTTGAAATATAAGTGTCAAATGAAGAAACCACTGCCACATTATCATTGTGAGATATACCACTGTAAACCTGTACCAACCTGTACCACTGAGTTCTAGCCAACCTATACCACTGAGTTATAGCCATCATGTACCACTTCCCTATAATAAACCTATACCTGAACTGAGCATGTACCAATCAAAACCAGCATATACATGACCTATCTGTTTTGCAGTGCACGTATGTACGCACCCTATCTATACTACAACTCGTGTATGTATGCGACCTATTTGTACTGCAACCTGCATGTGCCTTCTAAAAACTAGGGTTTTCCCTCTTTGAAAACTTTGACCCTCTTTAGCCTCTGTCACATCAACATGAAAACTGTGTCTGTGTCCATACTGTAACTGTGCCTTGTGAATTTATCCTCATACATATCCTTTCAACAAATGCATCTATATATCTCTAGTCATGTGCCATACAAGTGTGTATAATCATGAACATGTATAATAACCCTCGCATGAACTAGACATCAAACCCTTCTGATATAAAACCTCTCAATACATCAACCACTTCTCAAATTTAATCTCTTAACCATGTACCACAAAAACCCTTAACCATATGCCAAGAAATACAAGATGTGCCTCAACTCTAACAAGATGAATCAATGATAAATATTGATTATACCAGCATTGTGTTTCTATAGATCTGACTTATATAGAAGTCCCATGCAACCACTAATATCTCTAGGGAAAATCATGAAACCCCCATAACCATTTCTCATGTATACAAAAAATCCAACTACTCATAGAAATAAGACATACCTTTTGAACCAATAGATAGATATGATGTACCAGATCATTGTAGACCTTTTTGGGAGCTTTCTTTCAGACTTTAGAGACCTGCCATATTCATATTATCAAGTTTTAGGGATTTAACCTCATGTGTGCACCATATTATATTGCTAACTTGCATACATACATGCCCTGCTCCACTGCATCCCACGTACACCTAAAAAACTAGGGTATTTTTTCAATATTTTCTGTAATTCTGAAACTTTTTCTGTCAACCCTTCGTGCTACTTCAGACTTGCACAAATTCAGATATATCAATGAGTATTTGCAATAAACCTTACAAAATAATAGATATTCAATGTACTCAATAGGTGCTAATAGGACAACCTTTCTCTCTTATTTATACTTTCATGTAGCTTCCTCAAGGGGTTATCTTTTAACCAACTTAACCCAATTTCCTTCTTTTAGGGCTAATCCACTTCTAAACACTTGTCCACTAATAACCCACTTTTATAGAAATAGTAAATTATCCACTTCTAGTTGCAACTAATTTATTTTTAATTATTTTCTTATTGCAACAACTTAACCCATGATTAACTCCTAGTTTCACTCACTTGACTAGTCAACTTCTTCTAGGAGCTTCTAGAATAATTTTGACTTCTTTGACCTTCTAGATAACTCATGAAGGTTCTCCAACTTCACAAGGCCATAAATCTCTAACTGTGAGGAGTTATGTGGCGTTACAGTTATCACTAGAAATGGAATGAGATGTACTATCCATCTAGAATGGTCTTACCTACAAATATATTAAAATTCATACCATTATACATCAAGAAAATTGAAGTCCTTTAACCATATTGTTGGGGCTACCATAATTTGATACCAAAATTTCTTCAAGGGTTGAAATCAATGACAACAAACCCAATTAATCAACACTTCTGAAAGTAT